>JARGCV010000097.1:2787500-2925000 GCA_034064705.1 Bothrops alternatus
ACAATTTTCCTACACTTTAAAACTACATATATAGCCTGGCTACTGTTCTGGTGGTAATTAACCTCTTCTCCAAGATAGTCCATTTCATTCCCTTGCCATGGCTTCTACTATGCCCTTGAGACAGTTGTTTTGTTCTTTCATCAAATGTTTTAGAATTAGGACTTATTCCATTATCTAATTTCTAATAGATGCCCAGATTCATGCCATCCTTTTTAGATAGTTCTACTTCAACTATTACATGTAAAGCTCTATCTTTCCTCTGTTCCTGGATAATAAAACGAAGATAACAGATGTGACCTTAAAATAATATCTTTGTTGCTATGTAATCGATCAGCAAGATAATTAATCTGATCATTTCTCTATGAACTATTACTTATAATATTTTATTTATTTAAAGCCTTTATATGGCCACCCATCCTATAACAAATTCTGAGTTTCTCCCAGTATCTACTAAGTTCATGCTTTCCCTAACAGGCTACAGTCCATATCTTTTGCTGAACTTTCTGGCTCCTTCAGTGATCAACATCTCTTACAAGGCCCCTATTGACCATCAGGAAAAAGAGAACATTGGAAAGGAGGTGTTGCAAGGAATAGACTTGGTGAGGTGGGAACCACTTCTTGCCAGACTGACAAAGCTATTACAGCAACTTTTTTTGGGTGCCTCCTAATTTCAAAACCGGGAAGTGGACATCCATATTTCTGTTCACTTGGTGGGTGGAAAGGACAAAGAAGTGTAATACAAACAGAAAGTGTGTGTGTGTGGGGGGAATGGAGGGTAAGATATCTGTGCACTAGAATAGGCATATCTTCTGAGTATATAACTATCCTTATTTTTGTCTGCAGTCAAGCCATTAATCTAACCATTCCTGAGTATAAGGATATAGAGATGAGATTTATTATTGTATCTGGTCTGAAGCTCTGAAGCTTGACAGTTTGAACTGTTACGTTTTGAAAACCTACTAATACAATTACCTGCATGATGAGGATCAATGGATGATGACATCCCAGAAACATGCTGACTCTGTGAAAGTGTGTAAGCTACCTAGTAAGCACCTCTATATTGCAGAATTGCTTTTGTATTGAATATATTCATCTTTTGTTAGATCTTCTGTGACTAGTTAATTTACATGCATTTTTTCATCCAAAAGTTATCCATTTAGAAAAAGCTGTGAATAGTTCTTTTTGTTAGGGAATACTTTTGGGTTATTTATTTTTAGTAGTCGATGACCGGAATAAAGCTCTGCCTAGTTACTAAAATCTATTGTAGAAATTTTTGTAAGCTTATTTGTTCATTTTAGATTATTCCTAATACTCTTTCTTAGCTAGCTGATGAATTATGGAATTTGAAGTTTGCACATCTTATGCCAAGTTTGAAAATCATTGATCTAGATTCTAGATGTATCCTTTAATGAAAAGTTTTTTATGTCTACAGTGCCAAATCATGGAACTCTTTCTTGCTGATTTTCTAGATTTATCTCTGATTCCTAATATGCTTAAACTTTTCCAGTAACCTTCTCAGCAGATACACTCTTAGTGTATTAAGAGGAACAACCATTTGTGTATGATATCATTGGGTTTTGCCAAATAATTTCATTTAAACTGGTTATTGTGACCCAATTTGTTTGATTTCATGATAACTGGCAGTTCAAAGTAGACTTTAGTGATATGTTGACTAGATATATAATCTACAAATGAAGTCGGAAACTAGAATGGGGCAATTGTAGAAATGTTGTTCAAGTAAGTATATCTTATTGATAAAATATGCCTTATTCAGAACATCCATTCATCTACCTGTATGTTTTATTACATGTGTTCTTCTATACTCTATGTATCTGGAAATGCCTGATAATTAAAATTCCTTTTTCTGAGCAGCTTATCTGAAAGTTACAGAAAAGCCATAGTTGCAAACAGCTCATCTAAATTATGCTACTTTGCACAAGAGGTGTTAGCAGAGGAATATAGGAAGGGAATGAAGATCAAAAAGCTTTGGTTGGTTAATAATAATCTGTCTAATCTGGCTGACTGGGCTATTAACAAAAATATTGTAGCAATAATACATTAAATTCATATCCCGCCCAATTTCCAAAGACTTTGGGAAGAATATTCCCTATTTGAGTTTAAAAAGGAAAGCTCTATATGGATATATAGCTGATGTGGTTGTTTTTTTTGGTAATTAAGGTTATTGTTTTATCCTTGCACAAAATGGGTTGTATACTGTGATTTGTGTTTTAATCCTTGTGTATCTCCAGGAGTCACTGTTGTGAGATGGATGGCCATATAAATAATATAAATGAATAAATACATAAATACATACATTTATCTATGATAAACATACTGTGTAAGCAGAGCAAACAGTCAGTATTGGGTAACTGCTTCTTCCTTGTTTTTGAAATCAGGCACTGTGAATTGAGGGAGGATTGCAAAAGCCTAAAAGGTTTGCATGGAGTGATGAAGTTTAGAATCTTGAAATCCAAGCAGGTACAGATATCAAAAACAAAATGAAAATGAATTAGTTGTACTCTAAAGGAGAGTACAACTAAATAGGATTCATGAAAATAATTCATAAAAATTATTTTGCCAAAGTTGCAGAACTTTAAAGCCATTTCAGCTTTATTGGACTTCAGACCCTATTTGGAAACCATTTGGGAATGAGCAGCATACAAATTTGGGGGAACAAAATACATAAATACCTGTCCATCCATAAACTGTGGACTGTACAGTCAAAGAGATAGATTTCACAGTAGACACGATACTATTCAGTAGAGTTTTTCCTACAGCATTTTTTGGCATAGCCTTTCCCAGGTTGGGAAAAACTGGTACAATCAAATGAATTGTAACATTGTACAGGTAATCCTCAAATTATGACCACAATTGAGCCCAAAATTTCCATGGCTAAGCAAGATGGTTGTTAAATGAGTTTTGCCTCACTTTACAACCTTTTTGCTATAGTTGTGAATCACTGCAGTTGTTAAGTTAGTAACACAATTGTTAAGTGGATCTGACTTCCCCAATGATGTTGCTTGTCAGAGGATTGCAAAAGGTGATCACATGGATCCCTGGACACTGCAACCATCATAATACATGCCGGTTCCTAAGTGGCTGAAATTTGATCACATGACCATGGGAATGCACAAATGGTCATAAGTGTAAAAAAGGTAATAAGCTACTCCGCTGTTGTAACTTCAAACAATCATTAAACAAATGGTTCTAAGTTGAAGATTGCCTGTAACTGCAAGGAGAGAAGCTAGGCTGATGTGGTCATTTAGGGTTCTGTGCTAGTCCAGTCTTATATATCCGGTCAAACAGGTTGATTCCAGGCAAAAATGTAGTTTCTGCAGAAATAACTAGATTTATAAATCTAGTTGTAAGCTTGAATGGAAAGTAACAGCAAAGAAATAAATAATTTATCCCTGCATAGTATCTTTAGAATTACTTTACTTGGCTTTTAGATAAGCTCTAACTCAGTGTTTCTCAACCTTGACAATTTTAAGGCATGTGGACTTCAACTCCCAGAATTCCACAGCCAAGGTTGAGAAACACTGCTAACTGTATGTGCATATTTGGAGAGCTAAGATTTACAGCAGCAAAATGCCAAGTTACATGGAGCACGGACTCCTATTAGTTCTTGCACATTCATATGCTTGACGGAGAAAATGGAGACATAAAAGCACTTTGTTATGGCTGGGAGGTAAGACTTCACCAGAATATTTTAGGTGTATAGTTTCTGCAGTTTAGCATAACTGAGACCATCTCTCAGTTGGTTTGGTGGCTGGCAATTCATTTGTGATTAAAAGATAATATTCTCTTCTAGAATATTGTATCTGTATAACTTTAAGAAAATAGGTACTCTAAATTGCAACTAAGTATTAAACAAATGAAAGTAGAGCAGGGATCCTGAAGATGAAGCTGCCAATCAACACTTAGCATATGGGCAGTTGATTGTCATTCTTCTCCACTATGTTAACAGGCATACAGATCATTTAATCATATTTCCACAATGATGAATGGATCATATTTCTACTTAAAATTATATCAATCAATACATACACATTTCTATTTTCTCATAATCTTGTGATTGTATACAATACTTGGCCTCTTCATACTTTGCTATCAATTAGATGTCTAACATAGGACTTTAATTATTTGGACTAATATTTGGAGTCTCCAAATACCTTCAGCAGATTTCGGCATGTCAGGAGTATTAGATTTGAAATAGATTTTTGGGTGTGTAAATATTCCTGAGCTTCTATGGGTTCTTTCCTTGTCTAGCACAAAGGTGATTCTTTAAAACTTCAAGACTGTTTTTATCTAGAACAGCATTTTTCACCCTTGGTAATTTGAAAGTGGGGGGACATCAACTCCCAGAATCCTCCAGCCAGCCAAGAAGGAGATTCTGGGTCTCCCAGAGTCTCCATGGACAGAAGCTCTCCCAATTCTAACTTTAAATACCTAGAAATGCCCACATTTCGGCATCACTCCGCGAGCTGCATTGGCTGCCAATTGGTCTCCGAACCCAATTCAAAGTGTTGGTTATGACCTATAAAGCCCTACATGGCATCGGACCAGGTTATTTACGGGACCGTCTGCTGCCTCATGAATCCCAGCGGCCGGTTAGGGCCCACAGAGTGGGCCTTCTCCAGGTCCCGTCAGCCAGACAGTGTCGCCTGGCGGGGCCTAGGGGAAGAGCCTTCTCTGTTGCGGCCCCGGCCCTCTGGAACCAACTTCCCCCAGAGATCCGTGTCGCCCCCACCCTCTCCGCCTTTCGTAAATTGCTTAAAACACACTTTTGCCGGCAGGCCTGGGGCAGCTAACATCTTGCCCCTAGCCAGTGTATGTTCGTGGAATGATTGGTTTTTTGTTTTTTGTTTTTTTTTAACTTAAGGGTTTTTATATGTATGTAATTTCTATTATGCTGTGAGCCGCCCTGAGTTCTCCAGAATAGGGCGGCATAGAAATTAAATTAATAATAATAATAATAATAATAAATTTACCACATCCTCCCAGCAATCTTTCTTTATCTGCTCAGAAGATTCACCCTTTCTCTCCTGAATAATGACTAGTGAAGTTGTTATGAAGCTGTTATAACAGAAAGGAGATTTATTTGCTGGAAATTGATCACAGGAATAACAAAGACTAGCATTTGGCTAACTGCATTGTGGCAGGATGAGAGTAAAAACCCCATGTGTGTGCACTCTGTGTGTGTGTTTGTGTGTCCGGGGAAAAAAGATAGAAGGAAGTGATCTCAGATTTGCAATCTTGTCAAGAAAAAGCAAGCAAATTAATAGACAAATTAATTAATCAATGGAAGTAAATTAATAGACAGTGAAGAAACTCAGAGTATATTTTTAACTCTCTATACCTTTGGTTTATAGGTCATGAGATGCTATGAGTCAATGCTATTAGATTTGTATCTCCAAGAAGCAGGTTGTAGATAACAATTGCATCTCTAACATTTAAAAAGATGATACATTTGAAATTCAGGATGGTTGATAGTCCATTTCCACTTATAGTGTTCTGATCATATCTCTTTAAAAATATTTCTGTGGCATTGCATTGTCTGCTTTCGTGTTATGTATGTACCTGGAACTTGCTTATTCAGTTCCTGAATCACTCAGTGCCCAAGACAGCTATCAGAAATTAAAGCCCCTAAAATTAAATTGTGGCTATTTGTGCCACACATTGAATGCATCTATATTTTTCTAAATAATGCAATGTGGCACATACTGTTTGTGGTTTCTGTCATGCCATTTTCTGGGACACTTCATGCCATGCCTTCTAATTCTTTGTTGTTTTACTTTCTCAGAAAGAGTTATTTACCAGCCTATGATCATGGTGTATGCCAAGTTTTCTTAGTGCTGTATTTTTCTGAATAATTTTTACAGATGAAATTTGGAATTTCCCTACTGACATTCCTGTTGTGCATATGCATGCACAAATATATGCTGATTTGGCTAGTTAAGCAAGAGCACCCATAGTTTGAACATTGCTAATACTGAAAATGATGCTTTTCAGGCCTTCCTTTTGTAGTATGAAGAGGTCCGAAACTTGTTTTGTTAGTTTTGCAAGCTGTTTGGTCCTAGGAAATATTAATGCCTAATTTCCTGTTTTGCTGTGAAAGTTGTGTTTGTGAGGAGATCATCTTTATAACTGATTTGGCATAGCAGCTATTTTTGTAATAGAAAAGCCATTTTCCTGCTCACAAGAAGTTCTTAAAATTCCAATTATGTTTCCCCAGTCCCAAAAGATTAGGGAGTCATCTTCTAGTAGTGTTTTTTCAACTTTATAAACTGTAACGTTTATGGACTTCAGCTCCCAGAATTCTCCAGCCAGCATGCTGGCTGAGGAATACTGGGATTTGAAATCCATATATGTTACAAATGCCAAGGTTGTTAATTAGAAATTGCCTGGATTGGCTGTTATGCTGATAGTTTTGGAAAGGGAGGAGGCAGAATTGCAAGTTGACAGAATAATAGAGTGGGCTGTGCTTCTTCAGTAAAGCAAGATACAATCTATATAAGGAAGTGAAACTATAAGGAAAACTAGCTAAGCATTATCTCAAGTGTGGTTCTGGTCAGACCCACCACATATATTGCAATGGCCATGTGGGAAAAATTAAGTTGTACTGTAACACAGTTTTTTAGGTTTTAAACAGAGCAAATATATAGTAAGAGAAATTAGACAAAGCAGACCTGGAGTTTGGAGTGGACCTGGCATCCTTAATTGTTATTTGAAACGTTAGTACTTAATATATATTTTGGGGTCTTTAGCTTTTATTAGGATTTCCAAGAGCCCTAACTTGATGTAATGTATCAGATTCAATTTTTCAATTGGTGTTCACTTTATAGAATAAAAAAGCAGTTTAATGCTGAGAGAAGACTTTTATCTCATCAATAGGAGCCAGTATTCTTTCTGAATTATAGTCCTGTCCTTGAGAGATTGCAGGATGCCAGCAAGGACTGTATTTATTTTTTGCAAAAATAAATCATTATCTTCTATTTTTCCAGTGCCAAGTTGTTCAGTAATTTGGAAGGGAATTAGTCTATTCAATCTTAATTCCTTTGAAAGACCTGCCAGACTTACTTTAATCATTAATGGACAAAATATTACCTGGAGAACCTATTCAGCCAATCCATATAGGAAGCGGAATTGAAAGAAAGTGGCTCCTTGTGTGAAAAAATTTGAATCACGATAAGGACAAATTCATTGGCTAAGGGCCATATTAGTGCTTTTTAATATATTTATAGTATAAAGAAAAAAATTAACATACATATTCCTTTTCTTTATATTTTCCTTGTTGTATTATACTGATCTTTATTAAATCTCACTAATTATAGAGAAAATGAAGAATATTATATTAATAGCATGAACATAATAAATGTTTATTAAATAAAATAAAGGTAAAAAACATAAATGACAAACCATAAAAGTCTTTTACAATGAAATAGTTAACTGGCAAGCAGAACAATGAAACAGGGCCATCTCACTTTAGCCGATTAGCTAGCAGAGATTTTATCAGTCAGAACACCAAGATATGGTTTTATTACTAGGTTGATAATATCTGTATCAAGGTCATATTTGGGATGATATAATCTGGGAAACCTATCCTCCAAGACCTGCCTAAATCCTGTTTTTCTTCTCTCTTATGATGAACAGAGAGCTATTTCTTTCCTTCAGTCTTTTTTCTTTCTTTCTTTCTTTCTTTTTTTCTCTTTCATTTTTCCTGGCAGAATCCTTCCTTCCATGGATTGTGGGAGCGGAAAGGTGTCCATGGACAGTGCTGCTCATTTTCTCAACTGTCTTTAGAAAGTAGCCTTGGAGAGGGCTATGTATGGCCTATAAGCTATGGCTTTGTAACTTCTGCTATAACAGTGTTTCTCAACCTTAACAATTCTTCAGCACACCTTCTGGAGAATTCTGGAAGCTGTAGACCACCAATCTTGAAATTGCCATGGCTGAGAAACAATATGCTATAAACTCTTTGGCTGCTTTCCAAAGCAATACTTCTGCAATTTTCAGACCAGTGCATACAGTAATGAACGTGGGGAGACGGAATGAAAGTGGGGCAACAATGAACAAGCAACATTGTTTTTTAAAGTATTTTTACATAATGTTTAGCTTCATTTCTCAAAATCCCTCTGTTAACAGTATTCACAAAATATTGCTCCCAAATGCTTTTGAAGCATCGAATCAATTTTCTGCCAACCGATAAAGCTACATTACAATCTGTTTCTGATCTAGGTGAAAATAAATGAAATATTGACTATCATGTTCCCAAAGACTGTAATTTTAAACTATCAGAAGCCTCAAATGGAAATATTTATGAGAATAAGCTAGAAAGTTTGGGATGTTAGTTTTGAAGAAAAGCAACTGTGGGGGACATGATTGAAGTATATAGAATTATATATAGGATGAAGAAAGTTGAAAAGTCTTTTTTTCTTTTTTTCAAATACTAGAACCAGAGATCATTCAATAAAGCTAAACAGATTTCGAACAGATGAAAGAAAGCATCCCTTTACTTAGCACAATTAATACATGGAATTTTATGATCAAACAATACCATGTCTATGGTCACACTCTTGTAAAGGAAATTGGATTAATGTCGGGAAAACAGTTTTATCAAGGGCTACTGGCTGGAAGATGCAGTATTGTCTCTTTGAGGCTGGCATGTCTCCAAATACCAATATGGCAGTGGAACAGTGGTAGGAGACGTGTGTGTATGTGTGTGTCCTGCTTGCAAGCACTCTGAGGCATCTGGATGGCCATTGTGAGAAGTGATGCTGGACTAAGATGGGCCTCTGTTAGAACAAACAGGCCTGTCCTTAAATTCTTAGGATATGAATATCTATTTACATTATAAAGAAAATAGTCTAGCTGTCTTTTTTTTCTTTGGTGTGCAAGAGGAAAAGCCTTGGGAACTAGGAGAAGATCTTCCATCATAACTGAATGGAAACTTTATCTATTTCTATTAGTAACGCGTCTTCCATAAATAGAAACAAAAAGATGAATAATTCCCTTTCTACTACCAGCTTTTGTGTGTCCTCATAACTTGCCATTTTGAATGTGTAAAGGGGGAAAGGGCGTACAGACAGAATGGGTAACGTTGGGTTATGACCTTAAGGATCATTACGGAACCCTTAGTCTGAAGCAGAGCACAAATATATCAGTGCATCACCAAATTTCTTTGCCAGGTTACATTTGCTGAGGCAATTGCTACTTACAGAAATGTTTTGGAAGGTGAATACATTAAATAGTTTGCAGTTTCTTTTTCCAACTGAAAAGATTACAGTATTGACAATATATTGCTATTGGCCTTTTCTTGCACAATATAACATCTTAGATATGTTTTGCATGCAATATACATTTTTAATGTACCTGTCTCGTATATGTTTTGTGTATGTGTATGTGTGTATATATACATATGCATATACATGTACTTGTGTGTGATATGTATATATATGAGATATGTGTATATGTATACACACACAGAGACACACACTGTATAGACCAGCGGTTCTCAACCTTTTTCAGGCCGCGACCCCGACCTGCACCGCGCATGCGCGCCGCGACCCCGACCTGCACCGCGCATGCGTGGCACGATGGCCACATCGCACATGCATGGTGTGATGGCCGCATCACGCATGCGCGGTGCTACCCCGCGCATGCGCGGTGCTGCCCCCTGCACCGGCCGAGGGGAAAAGGGGAAAAAATGGCGGACTGCGGTGTTTGGCGACCCCTGTGAAATGGTCGTTCGACCCCAAATGGGGTCGCGACCCACAGGTTGAGAACCGCTGGTATAGACACTCGTGCCAACAGAGAGGGCCTACTGTGAATCCTGTCAGTCAAAGAACTCTGATTATTGGGATCCAGAACAGCCTTCTCTGCTATGGCATCTTTCCTTTGGATCATCCTACCCTCCAAGGTGAGATCTGCGCCCACCCTCCTACTCTTCTATTAGAGCCTGAAGACCTGGCTCTGCCATGTGGCCTTGGGACCCAATGGGGGAGAACCACACTAGTGGTGGCTACTAGACTGATAGCAAACTCCATCTCCCACAGCACTCCCTGCTTCCCCGCCCGCCCATCTTTTACACTCCTATTGTTTTATGCTCATTGTTTTCTTTTTCATTATTTATTCTATTGTTTCATTACTTTGCTACTGTTATATTTACATATCTCTTCATTTCCATTTTTATTGTTGTGAGCTGCCTAGACTAGCCCCATGATGAGATAGGTGACATAAATTTAACGACAATAATGTAAGACCATCAAACATTCACATCTGCTTATATCAAGTCCTGGGGAAGGACTCGATAGGGGGATTAAAAATGACAAATCCAGTATAAACATCTGGCTGACTACACGACAAACCATAATAATAATATAAAGATAATGGTGAATTTGATCCTTTTCAGATTGTACTTTTCAGGCATATACATTACTGTGATGAGCTTCAGGATATGGGATAATAAAGAAGGACTCTAGGTGTCTGGCAAGTGAAGACCTCCAACAAACATTGTGGGAGTTAATGATTTGTAGGCTTAGTTGGCATCCTTGGTTCTACCATGGAGACAAGTTTGTTTCTGAAAAGTTAAATGTGACACAAAGTTCATTTCAGAATTTGGATTTGTCTTCCAAAGACAGAAGATGGGAATAACTTGGTACCTGTGAACACTTTTCTCACTTTTCTTACTCTTTCCTCATATGTTTCTAAAAGGTACTGTGTGTTTTAGCTTGCTGACCTCAATTTTGTTTTACTCTGCTGTTGTGAAACAGTTTGGGACAATAACAAACAAAGTTATCACAGAAAATCATAATAACAGACATTCTGATTCCACATGTAAAGAGCAGCCTGTGGAAACAGCTTTGATTTTGCTTTGTTCAGGGTAAGAGTAATTCATTATCAGGCAGCTTGGATACTAGTCTCAAATGTTTGGAGACCATGATAGTCTGTTGAAAACTGTCTTTCCAGTTTCCTCTGCCAGAAATCTATACTTGGGGAAAAAATGGATCTGAAATAAAAGGCCTCAGTATATGCTTGTTTCCTAATAAAGAATTATACCTGTTCAGCTGACTTGCTTTAGTCAGCACTAATCCCTTACAGTATATCCTTATATACTGTAGTTGTAAGGATTGTTGGTTGTTTATTTATTTATTTTCACACAGTTCTTTTGTTAAATATATCAGCCCTGGGGGAGTTAATGCAATTCTTCATGCTTTTCAGTTACAGAATTTATGTAATTTGTAGTTTTTATTAAAAACTATTAAAACTGTTTTATAGATGTAATGAAGTCTATTTAGACAGTGCTAGCTGGAATTCATGTTGTGTAGAGTGAACGCTTCAGCTGCATATCTTTGTTATTCATACTGCTGGAATATTTATACTTTTCTTATGTTAGAAAAGTTTGTTTATTTCAGTGCAGATTGGTCATATAGAGCTTCAGTAGTTGGCAGCACCTGATAGACCTTATCTTGAATCAGGAACTAGTGAAGTCAGTCCTGGTTAATATTTGGGTGGGACAAGTCAGGACATACTAGGACTGTAAGTTAGACTGAGAAATATCCAGGGAGCAACAACTAATCCCATATTATTGACAAAAACCTATTCCATATCCATGAAGTCACCAGGATTCAACCTTTAGAATGAAAGAAATAACACTACAGTAGTTATTTCTAATAACTCTTCCTGAAATTTTCTCTGTTTTCAGTGGTTTGTTGGTTTATTTTTCACATTTCTGAACTGCACTCTCAGGGGGTCCCTCAAAAGGGGGTCTTTGTGCATTATGCTTCCCTGAGATCCCCATGTGTTATTCTTGTCAAAGATTTTAGAACAATCTTTCAAGGATTTTGGGAAGAAAGAAAAATAGCAACATGCCAAGCCACATTTTTTGAAAGGTTATAATCAAGTCCCATTATACATTTAAACTTCATTTTCTAAACATGTGTTTGAATTTGTTCTTCTAAAAGCTTTCCAAATCTACCCAACCTGAAATGGATGACTATATTAAATCTTAATAAAGGGGACGATGATAGTTATAGCATGTTGGGAATTTATGGTTATTGTGGAGCCACATTCTGAGATGGGGTGATATTCTATACTGTGGCTAGTTTCAATTTCTATTGCCTAAGTCCATGGTGGCGAACCTATGGCACGCGTGCCACAGATGGCACGCAGAGCCCTCTCTGTGGGCACGCGCACCGTCGCCCCAGTCCTAGGCCTTCAGCTGGGTTTTATAAAACCTTTTCGCTTTAGATCTCTGCCGCCGTGTACAAAAAAAAAAAAAGAAAAGAAAAGAACAATCAATCAATTTCAACTTCTCGCGGGAAAAAAAAGATCTCGCAAAGTTGTAATTGATTGAACTTTTTAGTCCAACCCAGTCTGCCATTACCACCGCAGCTACGCCCACCCAGTGGACGATGCCCACCCAATTGGCCATACCCACCTGGCACCCGATGATACATGAGTGGATTTTGGGTTGCAGTTTGGGCACTTGGTCTCTAAAAGGTTCACCATCACTGGCCTAGGTGATTGTAACTAATAAAAGCAGTGGACCCAAAGGCCAAACTTTTTGATTGGCTGCAAATGAAACTACCACTACTGAACATATTATTGCATTTTAAGATACCATGGAAGCTCTATAAAGACAGATCTTTTAGTGCAGGGGTTCTCAACCTTGGCAACTTTAAGACTTGTGGACTTCAACTCCCAGAATTCCTCAGCCAGCAAAGCTGGCTGAGGAATTCTGGGAGTTGAAGTCCACAAGTCTTAAAGTTGCCAAGGTTGAGAACCCCTGTTTTAGTGGGACAGATAAAAATTTGACCTTTTTTCATACTATTGAACATATTTGAGAGAGAACGTGAATAAGCACATATGTTGATTATGGTACAGCTGTAATGGGGAAAGGAAGGGGATTTGACATGGAGTTCCAGGCACTCAGAAAGCTATTGATAGCTCTCTTGTTCCTCCTATTAAAAAAATGCTGCATATTATAATTTTTTTAATTCTTTGAAGAATTTACCTAATGAGGCATGGCCTCTTAATTTTGTTCTGTTTTCCTTTTAAACATAATCTCTTTTTTCTTTCTTTTATCAATTCAATAACACCCACTCCGATAGCAGATAAACGGTCAGTCCCTGAAGAATTTATTTTATTGATGTCATTCCCAAATTAGATAATTCTGTGTAGGCCAGACTTCTCCAAGCTACCAGTAGTGACCTCCAGGTATTTTGGATTACAATCTTGTCAATTCTAATTCAACATATCTGCAAGATGCTATGTTAAAGAAAGATAATATACCTTATACAGTGTCTTAAAAAGAGCTCCCTTGCCCTGCATTCTTTGTAGTTGTTTGAGATCCACTTTCTTGGCAATCCCAGAAACTCCCTAAGAAAAATAAATTCATTGACCTTGGAAGTTTTTGGAAAGAAAGGCAAGCATTTGTTCATTCAGAACTGGTGTTTATAAACATTGTTTTTGTAAGGTTTTTGCCATCCCTGTTTCATCATTTTGTGAGTTGTTATAATATTTTAATCCTTATTTCTGGTCTCTTAGAACTATGCAGTGATACATTGAAGGAAGCTATATACACATGCACAAAATAATTTCTTAGATCATTAATAGATACAAGATCTTTATCTTTTGGCCATTTATAATAAAGATAAAAATATAAGTTTCCATAAATACAGTGATACTAGTAAAATTCATAATTATATGAAATATATTGATATTATTATTAGAAAGATTAGGGGCAATATCACAATGATATTTTCCTACAACTTGTTAAAATATTACACAATATTTTAACAATAGGTACTTTAACAATTAAGGCACTTGCATATTTAAGAAGTGACAAGTTATTTGTATTTTTTCATTTAGCTTGGCATTGCAGTTGGTTTCCTCCTCACCCCAGTTCTGGTTCCCAACTTGGAGGAGAAGGAAGAGCTGGCATACCATATTGGCATCATGTTTTTTATCACAGCGGGTGTGGCAACAGCACTTTTCATCTTAGTTGTCTTTGGTAAGTAAAAATAATTAAATGTAGTTGCAGATTGGGCATAGGGACCATAAGGTGGGTGCTGAATTGCTGGAGTATCAGTTCCAGGCTAGGGATTATACAAATTTTGAGGGAAACCAAAAATGAGGCGACAGAGTTAGAGTAATTATTGGGAAGGAGAATGATCCCTTTAAAAAGTTTTCATTAAGTGTCAAATCGTACAAAGGATTGAATTCAAAATGGGCACATGGACACAACAGATGCCCAATAGAACAGGGACTGGTGGAGAAGAATGAGGACCAGAAAAAATGTATTTTTTTGGAAACTGTCAATCTCTTGCTCCTAAACTGTGTGTTGCTACATACTATATTATGCCAAGTAGGATTTGTTTGTTTTAGCTTGGTATGATGTGTAAATCCACCCATTATACTTTAGAGTTATTTGCAAATTGGGCCACTACAGATGTTCAATAAACGATGGTGAAAAAGTTTGGCTTAAAATGTTTGACCAGTTATACCTTATTTTCAGCTGGCTTTTATTTGAATTTATTTTAATCCACAGTTAATCATTCCTGGTTCTGCCCTTCTTTCTTTAGTGTTTCAGGAAAAGCCTCCATATCCTCCAAGCCCAGCCCAGGCTGTGATTAAGGCAGCAGCTCCAGAGGACTATTCCTATCTGAAATCCATTGTCCGGTTATTTTCTAACGTTAACTTTGTGCTGTTGATAGTCACTTATGGTAAGATCTCTTGATTGGAAGGATCATATAACATGCCACTTTTTCATGTTTGTTTGTGTTATTTCATCTAGGTTAGGGGTAGGCAACCTTGGCTCTTTTATGACTTGTGGACTTCAACTCCCCGAATTCCTGAACCAGCCATGCTGGCTAAGGAATTCTGGGAGTTGAAGTCCACGAGTCATAAAAGAGCCAAGGTTGCCTACTCCTGACTAGGCCATTTACCTGCCAGCATCTTGGTGTACAAATAAGGCGTTAAACAGTCCCCAAATAAGATGTCCTTAAACAAACAATTTGTTTTCAAAAGAAGTTAAAGATATAATTATGTGAAAATTACTCTAAATACTTGCATGTCAAAGCATCAGTTTTACCAAGACAATCTGCTGTTAATTTGTTAATTTGAAGGGGAGACAATTCAGTTCCTCAAATGTGACCAGCCATTTAGCTGCCTCTGTGGGAGAGCAACTGTCTTTATTAAGCCATTTTTTTGCAGATAGCTTTTCAGTGTTCGCAGGTACGATTATGAAATTTTACTGTTGCTTATCTTTAAATCTTTATTTACAATAACATTACATTTTCACAACGGCATCTGGGAACTACTCCTTCATAAAAAATATCCAAGTTACATACAAATCAGTATTTGTATTGTACAGGTAATCCCCAAGTTGCGAGCATTCACTTACCGCTTGTTGAAAGTTATGTGATGAGCACCCCCTAGCGCTTATGAGCAAGTCCCGAAGTTACGAATATTACAGTACCACAGCAGTCATTTGCCCTTACGAGTGACTTCAGTGGCACTGCAACATTCACCCTATACCCCGCCACACTCCTCACAACTGCTTCCTCCTTCCTTCTTGCCACCCCGGACTCACTTACCTTACAAAAATCCTTTCTGCCGTGGTTTCTTTCCCTTTGAAGGAGAGGAGAGTCATCTTGGAAATGTTTTTTGCACTGAGAATGGAAGTTTCTGGAGTTTATGATCTCGCGCAAATGTTTGAAGTTGTGCCAAATCACAGACCTCAGAAACTTTCATTCTCTATGCAAAAGGTGCCTGTCTCCTGCTCCTGCCCCCAACTCCTTTCTGCTTGACAGCAAGCCTGAAGCCTTCAATTGAGGGAGAAGGCCAGGCCCCTTGCACCCATGTCCAGTCCGCTGGAGCTCGCTGTGCAGGGGGAGAAAGTGACCCCATTGTCCGCAGAGCCTTCCTCCAAGCAGCCCAGAACGGAGGCAGGGGGAGGCCTCAGAGGACTGCTCCAAGTTGCTGCTGCCCGGAATGGAACTTCCAAGGGCCTGATCCAAGCCTCGGAGGAGTTTTCCTAGCTGTTTGCACCAGGAACGGAGGTTGGGGGGAACTTCTGCATGCCTCCAGAAGTTGGATCCAGCCCTCAGAGGACTGCTCCAAGCTGCTGCTGCCTGGAACAGAACTTCCAAGGATCTGATCCAAGCCTCGGAGTCATGCAGAAGTCCCCCCCCTCAACCTCCATCCCTGGCACAAACGGCTAGGAAAATGCCTCCGAGGCTTGGATCAGGCCCTTGCAAGTTCCGTTCTGGGCAGCAGCACTTGGAGCAGTCCTCTGAGGGCTGGATCCAATCTCCACAGGCATGCAGAAGTCCTCCCCAACCTCTGTTTCTAGTGCAAATGGCTTGGAAAACCTCTTCGAGGCTTGGATCAGGCCCTTAGAAGCTTCTGCCCCCCCCGCAGCCCGATCCGGTCTCTGGAGGCCTTTTCCAGGGCACTGTGGCCAGAATCTGAAGCTGGGGGAGGTTTCCAAGACCCCCCGCGGCCCAATCAGACCTGGAAAAGGCCTCCAGAGCCTGGATCGGGCCACGGGGAGGATCATAGAAGTGTTCCCTGGCCTTAGATCCAGGCTGCAGAGGCCTGGAAAAGTTCCCCAGAGCCCAGATTGGGCCATGCAGGATGTGCTGAAGCGTTCCCCGGTCTTAAATCTGGGTGGCAGCAGGAACCGCGGCAGAGAGGAGATGGATCTTTTCCAGGTGAGTCCGGCACAGCAGGAAGGGAGGGGGAAGCATGCGGTATCTTTGTGGGTCGGGGAGGCCTTGGGACCTGTTCCAGCACTAGGCCCTCCATGGCCTTCCTCACCTTGAGATACCTCATGTTTGTTTAACAAGCCATGTGCGCTTTAACGAGCAATGGATTGATCTCGTACCTCGAACGAGATTCATTCTACAAGTTTTCGATTTATGAGTGGAATGGGCAGGCTCCATTACATTCGCAACTCGAGGACTACCTATATTTCATTTCAGTTTGGATAGGAAAAAATTGTATTCTATAGATAAAATGCATTGAGAATACTGATTTGGATATATTCTGATGGCTTATTTTGTTTATTAAAATGAATACTATTTATATTTCATTTTGCTTGCTTCTGATTCCTTTCAACAATTTTCTACTCTTCTTCATTTATGTTAATAGTTGTTAAATATCTTTTTTCAACTCATCTTGTTTCTTAGTCTTTGGACTTAATCATTGGCTCTTTCTGTTCTCCCTGATCTCTCTCCACTCTGCACTTTTGGTTTTTTTCCATTCTTTATTAGTTAAAAAAATGTTATTTTTCCCATTGCTGCTCCTTTTTCATTATTACTCTTTTTTACTGAGAGGAAAGGAATATACAATCACTGCTAATCCTTGTTTTCTTATCTTTTGCTTTTATACCATTTCATGATTACAAAGTTTACAAATCTTTTACTGTGAAAATTTGTAGAAAGTTTTATAGCTCACTATTTTAAAACAGCAACTGTGAGAAAAAAAACCAAATCCTGATTGCCATCTAGAATGCTTTAGGACAGTGATGGCGAAGCTTTTAGAGACTGAGTGCTCAAACTGCAACCCAAAAACCCATTTATTTATTGCCGGATGCCAGGTGGGATAGCCCATTGGGTGGATGTGGCTATGGTGGTCATGGCAGACTGGGTGGGTGTGGCCAAGGTGGGTGTGGTCACCTTGATGTTGCTGATGGGGAGGGATGCCTGTGGGGGAAAGGCAGGGTTGGGGGAGATACAGGGGGTCTCTGGCAGGTGGGGCGGTGGGCAGGAGGCTCGTCCTGTGGGGTGAGGCAAGGCGAGGTGGGGGGGTGCCATGGTCGCAGGGCAAGGTGATGCAGGGGGCAGGGGGGCTGCTGCCTGACACCATCAGCCCACACACACAGAGGCCAACGAGTGCATGGAGGCCGACAGTGTCCATCAGCAGCCACAGCTTTCCAGCCCCTCGACTGGCACACTCTGGGGCTCTGCAGCCCACCGCCAGCAATTCAGAGAAGCCACCTCCGAACTGGACAGCCGGCTGACAGGAGGCGATGCAGTGAGTCGTGCCTGGGAAAAGGAGAGTATGAGAGGCTAGGAGGGACAGGATGGGGGGAGGGAAACCAGCTGTGCTGGGATGCATCCGACCACGTGGGACCTCTGTGAGTTAGTGGGCGGCTGGTTGAAGGATGGTTGTCATCTCCAGGGCACAGCGCGCGTGCCCACAGAGAGGGCTCTGTGCCTCACCTCTGGCACGTGTGCCATAGGTTCGCCACCACTGCTTTAGGATGTTTGACAGTTTCCCTTGACTGCTGATATTGGGAAAATGTTTGTCCCAGAATTCCTAGTTATGTGTAAAGGGAAGGTTTATCTGTTAGTTTGTCACTGACATTGTTTCCATTGATATTTGGTCTGAAAATGGAAAACTCGGGAATAACTTTGGATATACGGCATTCAAAACTGTAACAGATTTGACATTAGACACATTTATATCCAACCATGGTCTCTTGTGGGACTGCAACTGTGTATGGGTACCTTATGTCCTTAACACACTCTTTCATTGCATCTCAGCCCTAAAGGTAGCTTATGTGGCATCTCATTTTGAAACAGGAATTTTGTTCAGGTCTCTGAAAAGGCAGGTCTTCTGAGATTTCTGTTGTTATTGTTGGTTATGTTGCCCAGCACAATATGTGTGAATTGATGGCTGTTTTTCTCTGCATAAAAACACTAGCATTATTGTATCTGCATAGTAGCCCCTTATTCCTTATATAAATTTATATAAATTATATAAATATCATTAAATCAGGGAGTGATTTATTCTGATTGTCACATTTAGCACACTTTTTAAAGAAAACAGCACAGTAGTATTTGCAGGGATCATCAAATAGTCAAGATGTTTGTTGCAACATCACTGCCCAGTTCTGCCCTTTTGTTCAATATCAACTTGACACATGCAAAGTGGCAGGACTTTGATTACAACACCACAACTGTTGCCTTGCCTATTTTGGATGCCACTGTTTTGGAGTGTCTTTTTTCTTTAAATTGTTGGGTGAGTATGCCCTATCTGAGCTATAAAAATGCAGACATCCAGTGTATAGCAGGAAAGAGATACAAAATTCTCTATCATATTGTTCTCACCTAGTAATCTGAAATTTTGCAATTTAAATATGCTAACCCCAATATTGACAGCTGCTAGCAATTGGGTTTCTGCATATATAGGTACTTGTAGTTATGATTATTGCCTCATGAAATTGAAACTATTGTATAGAAAAAGGCAAAACCTGTATTTTAATAATATCAAACAATCCAAAACAATATGAAAGCTTTCAAGTTGTCCAGAACTCTTCATCAACTAAGATGTTCAAACCAACAACAGCAGAGGATCAGGAAGGAGCATGAAAATCCAAAACTCAGGTCAGATCCTGAGCAATAAAGTCTGCAGTTGAGAGTAAATCTCAAGCTGATAATAATAGACTGAACACATTTGTTAGTGTTAAATGTCAATGGTGTCAGGTTCTATTTAATATCTAGGAACAAAGAGAATGTTGTTCCTTGTTCTGAAAATATAAAGAACATGTCTATAGGCTCTATTAGCACAAAGAATGGCAAATTTCTGATCATTTCTCTGAGTCATTGGTTTCAAGGGGTTTTTCCCCCCTCTGAGAAGTTTTCTTAAACAAAACAACAACAACAGTGCAAAGGGCAAATCTTTTGGTTGTTTCAATGTGTAAGATGGCTTCTAGGAATGTGTACTGTCAGCTCTCTGCTTGCCTTATCATTCTCTGTTGCTTGATCAAAGAGACTGATAACCAAGGGCTTTTCAAGTACATATAACAATATTAGAAATTTCCTGTCACGTCATCTGAACTTGGTCCTTTCCTCCCTTTGCCTGCAGTAAACTTTGAATTACTCCTACATTTTTATTGCCTTCTTGCAATTGTACACTTCTCAGTTTTGTGGCTTTTAAAGTGAAATTGAAAAACCTGAATTGTGTTTTCATGCAAAAACCCTGCTGATAAGGAATAATTCTTCCACCGAATTCAGATCCCTCATGAACATGGCCAAAAGAGCAGTCCATTCCACTGAGCCTTTGAAAAAAATCTTATTCCCCATATTGAGTAGTAGGACAATCAGATAGTGTCTATGTCTATGTATTCTCACATGCGCCTTTAAGTCTCCTTTGACTCCTAGTGACTGCCTAGACAAGTACCTGCAGGTTTCTTGGCAATGTTTATCAGAAATGATTTGCTATTGCCTCCTCCGTCCTAGGACTGATAGACTGGTCCAAGATCACCCAGCTAGAATAGAACTCACAATCTCCCAGTATCTAGCCTGATGCTTTAACTGCTACACCAAACTGGCTCTCCATTGGGGTAAGCTTCTGGAGGGCATACAGTATACAATTGGTTATGCAGATGCAGTTTTTGAGACAGTTATTTGGATTTTTTTTAACGCCTTCCAGTGACACCTGTCTGGACTAATCCCTTCAGTTTTATTGGCAAGACTTCAGAAATAGTTTGCCATTGCCCACCTCTAGGACTAACAAAAGAGCGTTTGGCTCAAGGTCACCCAGCTTTGTGTCCAAGGTAGGACTAGAACTCATGATCTCTCAGTTTCTAGCCTAATGCTTTAACCACTACACGAAACTAGCTCAATGAGGTGACATCATTATTTTATTTGGAATAAAGAGCAAGCTATATTTTTTAAAGAATAACAGATGAGGATTGATCTTGATTGCTGGTGTAAACATTTGGAAACAATTGCTGTAGCAGCCATGGTCATTAATTCACTGGTTAAGACCAGGTAATAAACCTGAATTGTGAGCAATTTTAAATGCTTCTTGGGAGTTCTCTTTACAAATCCAATCTATTGCAGATGTACTTCTGTTAACACATTTGTTTTTTTCTGATTATATTAGAAAAATGAAACATAGAAAAACACACTATTAGGAATGATACTGCTGTAGTTTTAAGTAAATACTTAGATATAAGGGCGGTAACTTGGGAAAAGTTCATCAGATCCACAGAAACATTTTCTCATAGACAAAGAAAACGTGTTACTTTATTTGCAAGTAAAAATAGGCTGCTCATGCTGAATTAATGCTGAATCAAAACTGAAAAGAACATGAAAAAATATATAACAAAGATTATAATTAAGAAATGCGTAGAAGATTCAAAATTGGGAGAAATGGCTAATATCCAGGATGACAGAACAACATTGCAAACCAATCTGGACAAGTTGGAAGCTTGGTTTGAGAGGAATGAGGTGTGTCCTTCAAGAGGGAAAAATGTAATATATTACATGTAGGAAGGAAAAATATAGGCCACAAATATAAAATAAGGATTCTTGACTTGGAATAGCCTGAGAAAACGTGAGATGTTTGGTCTGGAGAAAAGAAGGCCTAGGAGAAGCATGGCATCAGTGTATCATAGAGAGGTTGTTCAGGAATTATTTTCCACACAAACTGAAACCAGAAATAATGGGATTAAGTAGCAAATATTTTGATTTTGTTTAATTCAAAGGAAAAAAGCTTGATGGTTAGTTCTGTATAACAGGGCTTTTCAACCTTTTCACCCATTGTACCACTTTTAGGATATGGCAATATCTGAGTGCCACCAGTCGCCTAGCAAGGTGTCGAAAACTTGATGAGCCCCCCCCAAAAGGAAAAAAGTGATAAAGTACAGGTAGTCCTCGACCTACAACAGTTTGCTTAGTGACTGTTTGAAGTTACAACGGCACTGAAAAAAGTGCCCCCCCCAAGTCACCTGCCTGCCCACCCGGTGGCACTCTTCCTCCTGCCGAGGTTTTTATTGTTGTGAGCATTTCTGTTGAGGATTGGCAGCAGGGGGGGTGTTTGGTTTTTATTCCCCCTGTCTGCTGGGTGGTTGCAGCAGGTTTTGGTCACTTCCCATGACCCTGGGACACTGACTATCATAAATATGAATCAGTTGCCAAGCATCTGAATGTAAATCACAAGACCCTGGAGATGCTGCAACATTCCAGCTGATCGGATCAGTGTTGCTTTCCTGCTGATTGGTGCTTCTTCAGGGCTCAGCAGAAGCACCAGGATCAGCTGGAGCCTGGTGCTGATCCTGGCACTTCCACTGAGCCCTCACAGCCCCGAAGAAGCACTGATCAGCTGGAAAGCAGCACTGATCCTGGCACTTCCGCTGAGCCCTGACAGCCCTGCAGCTCCAGCCGTCTCTCGCTCAGGCTTGTGCGGTGCTGCACTGGTTCAGCTCATTCCCCTCCCCCGCTACCACTTTTCTAGGATGGTTGTGTACCACCTGCCATGTGCCAATGTACCACAGGTGGTACCCGTACCACTGGTTGAAAAACCCTGCTGTATAACATTCTCTTTTATACAGTCCATCAGCGGAAGTTTTTAAGAAGGATTGAGAGCCACCTTTTGAAAATGGGTTAATTGGCTGTCTAGCATATTGCAGAGATTAGATTAGATGCTCTTTTGGCCTTATAATAATTCTTTCATTCTTTCATTCTTCCAGTCTCCGCTAGTCTTCTCCCAGAGGCAATTTCTGGGAGTTTACAACCAGGAAGTTATTAGAAATTTGCATGGGAATTTGGCTGGGGAATTTGATTGGGGGAAGCTTTAAATAACATGGGCAATGAGGGAAATCTTATGATCTGCAAGGTGGTTGTGGCATGCAGTGGTTGTTTTCTTATCTGAAGATGACCCAAACTACATAAGCTTCTTATTGGAAAAGAAAGTGGGAAGTGAATAAAAAATTTCTAAATTGTGGTGCTTAGGGAAAAAGAAGATTTTTGGCAGGGCACCTAAAACTCTCCAGGAGAGTAGATAAATCAAGAGAACATCTAGAACCAGAAAAATTCCCTTTCAGAGAGGCAAACTTGTGAAAGCACAAGATCAAAAGAAATATAAATATCAGGTTACGTTCAGTGCTAAAAGCGCTCAAGACAGGTACCAGGTACCAATAAAGAAGGATATTTATAGCTCAGAGTTGAAATAAGGGCTCCTTTATTCTCTCTGAGCTTGGTTGTTTTCTTGCAGATGTCTCATTACTCAAACTACCGGTAGGTAACATCATGAATGCTAGTAAGGAATGGGGTTTGCTTTCAGCTTATATTCTAGTAGCTTGCCCTGTCAGTATTGGTGAGTAGTAAAACGCCCACAATTATAGATCACATAAATTTCTGCCTAATCACATACTTTCAGTTTGATGAAAAAACTTACCAAGAAATTAAAGGTACTCCTATGGGGTCACTGCTTTTAGGATTGATAGTGGAGGTCATTATGCAATGTCTAGAAGCCATAGCACTTCCACAAATACAACCCAAAATATGGATCAGATACATAGACAACATCTTCACATAATAAAAAAGGACCAATTAGAGAACACCCTCAGAACTATCAATAACATCTTCAAAGGATTCCACAACAACTCACCACCCTTTTTGGACATCCTGATCAACAGAAACCACAATGCAAACTAGAAACATAAGTGTACAGAAAAACCACCCACACCAACCAACCAAGTGCTCTACTATCAAAGTAGCAACCAAACCTCCCACAAGAGAAGCTGCATAAGAACTTTATTTAGAGGAGCACAAACTCACTGCAGCAACCTTGAGCAGCAGAAAAAGGAAACAGCATCTATACCAGGGCTTTTCAATCTTTTCACCCATTATACCACTTTTAGGATATGGCAATATCCGAGTACCACCAGTCGCCTAGCAAGGTGTCAAAAACTTGATGACCCCCCCCCAAAAAAGGAAAAAAGTGGTAACAGGTAATCCTCAACTTACAAAAGTTCACTTAGTGACTGCTTGAAGTTACAATGGCACTGAAAAAGTGCCCCCCAAGCCACAGCCGAATAAGACACCTGCCTACCCACCCGGTGGCGCTCTTCTACCTGTCCAAGGTTTTCATTGTGAGCATTTCTGTTGAGGATTGGCAGCAGGGGTGGGGTGGGGGGTGTTTGGTTTTTATTCCCCTGTCTGCTGGGTGGTTGCAGCAGGTTTTGGTCACTTCATATGACCCTGGGACACTGACCGTCATAAATATGAATCAGTTGCCAAGCATCTGAATGTAAATCACAAGACCCTGGAGATGCTGCAACATTCCATCTGATCGGCACTTCTTTTGGGCTCAGCAGAAGGGCCAGGATCAGTGCTGAGCTCCAGCTGGAGCCTGGCACTGATCCTGGCACTTCCACTGAGCCCTCACAGCCCCGAAGAAGCGCTGATCAGCTGGAAAGTGGCACTGATCCTGGCGCTTCCGCTGAGCCCTGACAGCCCTGCAGCTCCAGCCATCTCTCACTCAGGCTTGTGCGGTGCTGCCACTGGTTCAGCTCATTCCTTTCCCCCACTACCACTTCTCTAGGATGGTCATGTACCACCTGCCAGGTGCCAATTTACCACTGGTGGTACCCGTACCACTGGTTGAAAAGCCCTGATCTATACAACATATTCCAACAAAGTGGATATCCGTGCAACTTTTTCAAAACGTTATCAACCTAACACAGCACAAGCCCTAAAAAGAATAACACTGCCATACATCAAGAACATCTCAGAAATCACCAACAGACTACTAGAGCCACATGGAATCAGCAACACCCAAGCCAATTAAAGCCCTTGAAAACATCCTAGGTAAGCCAAAAGACCCAGTTGCCCTCAAAAAAAATACCCCCAGGAGTCATATACAACCATACAGTGTAATAACTGCAATGGCCACTAGAGACAACAAGCAGGCAAAAGACTGGCAGAACTCATCCATGAACATCAACTAGCAGTCAGAAGACATGATGAAAACTCTTTAATTTCATAACATATGGACAGACTTAACCATAGTTTCAGTTGGGAAACTCTGCTCGTGCTAGAGTCTAGACCAAGCCAAGTCCTAAAATGCTAGGGAAGTTCTAGAAGCTTGGCACTCTGATAAATTAGTCATCAATAGACACATCAATAGAAACAATATCTATACGATATACTGTGCAAAAGAGATAATCAACAAGCCAAAAGGGATGAAAACACCTCACCACCAGCAAAAAAAGATGAAAACACCTCACTACCAGCAATCAGGACCCAGATGAGCATAGATTAACTCCAAGATTAACATCCAACCAACAGTCAAGAAAACAATACCCCAGTCAAGGAACTGTCAAGCAAACCAACAGTAAATAGCCCAACCAAAGAATCTCTAAAACCACTCCTACTGACACTAATAGGGTAAGCTACTAGATTCTAAATTGAGAGCAAACCCCATTCCTTACTACACTGATGATGTTACCTAGTGTGGGTAATGAAATGTCTGCAAGAAAACAACCACACTCAGAAAGCACAAGGACCCCTCTAGAACCTGATCCATAATCATCTGAACAAAACTTGATATGGAACATAGTGAAATAACATTTGGACCATAATAAACTGAAGAAACCATGAACTGCTTGATAGGTAGCTCTGCTGAGAGGAACTCAAGAGCCATGTGCTGACTGATATAAAGTTGTAAGTGTATCAATGTTGTTTTTTAAGTTTCTGCATCCTGGATGTGACAGAGAAATTACCAAAAATATTTCAACCTCCTGACATTGTATTCTTTCCTTCTTGATTTGTGTGAGACAGATGGCACAGTCAGAGGAGACCTTGAAAAGATTTTCAGAGATGATGAGGCCTTGGTTAATGTTTCTAATTGAAAGTCATGGTGGAAAATGAAAAAGGATTCCAGGAGTTAGCAGTTGGCTTTATAGATAGCATTGCTGAAAATGATTTAGATTCTATGACAATGGATTATGTAGACTTCTGAAAACAAATAGGCTATATATTATATATTCCCATTTTCTGGGAAGAAAATGTTTGTCAGTCTCATCAGGAGACCATTAAACCACACACCAAAAAAAGGTGGCAAAAATCCAGTATTGAATACAAAGCCAAGGACTGGGGTCAAGAAAGTAGAAGATATGACAATGGATTATGTAGACTTCTGAAAACAAATAGGCTACATATTATATATTCCCATTTTCTGGGAAGAAAATGTTTGTCAGTCTCATCAGGAGACCATTAAACCACACACCAAAAAAAGGTGGCAAAAATCCAGTACTGAATACGAAGCCAAGGACTGGGGTCAAGAAAGCAGAAGATAAAGGAGAGGCAGAAGAGCAGGATAGGAACGCTGAGACTTGGAAAAACTATAATAGGCCAGTAGGGTGATACCATTTAGTACCTTATAAATTTCAATACCATGTATGAGAAACAAATGGAACGAACTAGTATTCCTAAATTCAGGAAGACAAATATTACTTTCTGAGCATCACTGGATTTGGGGGAATGAGATTCATGACTGGCATATAAAATTGAAAGGCTACAGTTTATTCAAAAGGAACAAATGTAAAACAAGGGTAGGATGTTGGCGGTATGTAAAAGAAACTTGCAGAAATTTAGGAACTGGAGGATGGAAATCATGTTAGAAGTGTTTGGATAAGAAGAAAAAAAAGAAACACATCATTCCGTTATGAGAATTTATTACAGATTTCAAGGACAGGGAGAAGACATGGAGGAGGTTTTTCTGCATCAGGATCAGTCTTTCAGACAGGCATATAGTGGTGGTAAAGCAGGGGTTCTCAACCTTGGCAACTTTAAGACTTGTGGACTTCAACTCCCAGAATTCCTCAGCCAGCAAAGCTGGCTGAGGAATTCTGGGAGTTGAAGTCCACAAGTCTTAAAGTTGCCAAAGTTGAGAACCCCTGTGGTAAAGGGAAGATTTCAGTTATCTTGACATCTACTAGGAAACTAACTCTACCAAGAGTTGAAAGTTGAAAGTTTTCCACACATTGACAACTTTATTTTCTGCACTGATGTTACCCAGGGCTTTTTTTTTCATAGAATGCCCAGAACGGAGTTCCGGCACCTTTTTTGGATGGAACCTTGTAGGGTAGGCAAGGTGGGTTGTATGACATGTGTGAGTTCCGGCACCTTTTTTTTTTTTTAAGAAAAAAAAAAAGCACTGATGTTACCTACTTGGGTAATTAAATGCCTGTAAGCAAACAACCAATCTCAGAGAGTTCCAAGGACTCCACAATTCCACCCTGGGCTCTACATATTTTCTTCTATTGAAATATTCAAATATCTAGGAGTGCCTTTCAGAATTCCAAAGGGCCCCAGGGCAATATTATACCTTTCTTATTGTATCCTTTAATCTGCTTCACACAGCATACAAAGTTGTAAATGTTTGCTGTGTGAATTGCAATTGTTTCTGAATTCATATAACATGAATTGATTTGCACAATTTGCTAAGCCAAAAACAGAAAACGGATAACATTATGAGTGAATTTAGCGGTGTTCACTCTAGCTTTCTTTTTCCTCCATTGTTACTGTTTCCTTGAAATCACTGGTTCACTGAATGGGAATTCAGGGAAAGAAGAGATCTATAATATTGACATTACTTTTGGAATTATTTATACTTGGTCAGTTTTCTTCCCTTGTATGAAACCCTTCTTTTCATTTTGAATATTAAATCTTATTTTGGAAAGGGCTCAGTTTGTATGTGGGTACAAAGTAAAGTCTTCCTGTTGCCCTTCTGAAAGGTTTGCTTACATTTTTCAGAGACAAATATTGAATTCAAAGGGCCTTACTCTCCGGAAATTATGTATTGGATCATATCTCTCAGCATAACCCTTTGCATACTTAAACAATTTATTCTTAAGTAAATGTGTGTGCATCAATAGCCCAAATCTCTTTTCTTCTTTCCCTTGGCTGCTGTATTGCCCTTTCCTCCATTTTCCTAAAACCATTTCCTCCAAAGAAAACAATGACAAATACTAACAAGCAAAAAACAGCTCCTGCTTTAAAAACTGAGGTGCATTGCATGAAAGTCACATAACACCCACCAGAAATATGTGCATAACAATATGATATTTTCCAGGGCTGATGTACTCAACCATCATGACACTCCTCTTTCCATACATACAAAATGGGTCTATTGGTGGGCAGTAGATATTTGCAGAACAAATTTGGGCCTACAGAAACTTTATTCCAATGTTTAGTTTACAACCCTGCTTAGCTAAGGCATATGGAAGCAGATAACAAATGAAGTCAGTGACTAACATCTGCTTTTTGACCCTGTTGTGCTAACTTGGGTGAGGTTATTCATTTATTTAGCGTAGGATGAGAACATGACTTGAGTGAGGATTCATCTGTGGGTTTGAAAGTTCAACTTACTCTTATCAGTAAAATGTATGAACATGAGATGCTTTTGCTGCAATGAAAATGCAACTGAACTTGAGCTGTTTAGTGCATACAGAGCATGAATATGTATGTAGTTATTCATGCCATTTCATATAAGACATAGTGTGAAATAGTACTGAAGTTCATTTTGCAATCTTTGATTCATGATCTTCTTGTTTTACTTTTCTCCCACTCTGGGATTTTTGTTTCTGTTTAATGAGATAAGGATTCATGCTTCTCCCAATTTGATGTTTTCTAATCACCATTTCATTCATGTGCCTGAATATTATTAGTGCTGTTTTTTTTAACATGTCCACAATTACTGGACAATTTGTATGTACACACATTTCTGAAGATGAGCACCGATGTTATGGAAATGATGATACAAGCCATCAAGTTTCCAATAAATGCCAAAATCATAATACTGGAACAAATTCACAAGTTTGTTTGGGGTGAATAATATTTTTTCATCTGAATATATAAATCCTGTGTTTAAGAGTTCATTCCTTAGGCTACAAAATATAGCAAAATTCAGAGCATGATGTAAATTAAATATTTCTGTACCTTTCAGGCTTAAACACGGGTTGCTTCTATGCCATCTCAACTTTGCTAAACCGCATGGTAATGCTGCATTATCCAGTAAGTAATTCTCTGTTGAGATATCATCATTCTGATTTGATACTGAAAATAGTAGCACTTTATGTAGAGGTGTATTTCTTTCTTCCCCTGGAGCAACCTTAAATTTAACTAACATGTCAGAGGTTTCTTTATATGAATCAAAGCCTCAGCTATGCCACCAGAAATGGAAGAGGTTGTAAAGTCAATTTGGATTCTGGTTAGATTAGAACAAGATTCTCTTTAAACATGAAGTGAAAACTGCAGATACTGTCTTTAAAGTCCAGCAAGAGAAAGAGCAATAGCAGGCAGCATTTAAATCTTCTCATTTCTGCCATTATCTTTTGGCCGGCCAGCTTCTCCCTTTTTGATTTCAGATTCTGTTGTTGGATATTTTGTCCTTGAAAAAAAGAAAGAGCTAAGTTTGAAGTCATGAGGGGAAGGCAAAGAAAACTCACTTGTGCACAAGAAAACCTTGATTTAATGGACTAATGGGGGAAAGCAGTATTCATTTAACACTGTTAAGCCAGTAATGGATGTTACACATGCATATTTTGTATATTTATATATTTTATGCATTTGACACATGTCTAAAACAGTAATATACTTATTTTGTATATTTTACCATTTTAGGCAAGCATAGAATGGCAGATAGGATTTTACACATATGCAGGAATGTATAATATATATTGATTGATATCCAGTGCAGTTGAAGTCTGTTAAATCAAAATTAAGATTAATTGTATATATTCTTTTACGAAACTACCACATTTCACAGGCTGTGCTATTTCCCCCCCCCCCTTATTTCATCTCCTTAACATTCCTATAAAACACATTAGGTTTGAACACCATTACTAGATTGAGAGAATGTTAATATGCCTCTTGGCTGGGATGTGGCTCAGGTCCCAAAGAACTTGCTCTAACAATCTACCTGATGTGCAGACTTGGGCCTTTTAGAATTTTCTAGCCAGGTGGAATTTTACTGAGAACTCTGGGAGTTGAAGTCAACATATCTGTGTTGAGTGTTCAACACAAGAGTGTTCAAGCTGGGAAAAGCTGCACTATATTGTACCACTGTGGCAATTTTATCCTGACTCTTTCCATTTCTCTTTTGTGAAGTAAAAAAAACCTGATGATGTATGCATACATGTGTTGCTTCAGGGAGAGGATCTGAATGCTGGTCGAATTGGTCTCACCATTATAGTGGCTGGCATGTTTGGAGCTTTGATTTCTGGCATCTGGTTGGACAGAACTAAAACATATAAGTAAGTGCTTTATTGTACCTCTTTCCTCTTTCTGCTTCTTTGGAAAAGAGGTAGGCTTTTTCAATGAGTAGATCAGGGCTGTAGTGAAGGAGTCAACAATATTTTCTGGTCTGCGGCTATACTCTAATTCTTTGCCACTCAACCTGGGGGCTGCAGAAGATGGGGACTGTTAATATGGTGAGATCGTCAGAGTGAGCAGAACCTTAAATTTTCAGCCTCCTTTTTTCTTTGAGAGGGAATGAAATAAAATGGGTACCTAAAATTTTGGCTTAAGACACAATTTTTTTCATTCAAAATCCTTACCAACAAAAGTGTCATGGTTATGACAGATGAAACTCTTCAAAGAACTTCCAGGCATTGTTTACATTAAAGAATCTTTATTTGAGTAGCATAGCATCAGCACTAACACAGTCGAAGCCAAAAACTGGATTCCCCTCCCCCCAGCAGATAGTATCAAAGCACGATTCCTCCTCCAATTAACTGTCATAAATCACATTCTCCAATTAGTTTGAAATGCAGGCTCTCTCTCCAGTTCTCCAGCCCAGCCAATTCTTATCATCTCTTATTTTATTAACCTTGGTTCACACACTAGATCCAGTTTTATTACCTCTTTCTAAACTCTCATGCACATCCCTCCCCCCCAGCATCATCTTAATTCTAAAAGTAAAACATAAGAAGAAAATGGTTGCATCTCTAACTGTTGTCAAAGCAAAAACATCCAATGTTAGCAGCGTTGACAAAAGGATGTACTGTAATTAAGTTTTGAATTAAATACTTATTTCCTCTACAAAGTTTAAAGTATTTTACATAATCTTTAAACAAGTAATTATATAATGTATATACAGTACTCTACAGTATTATATATATATATATATATATATATATATATATATATATATATATATATATATATATATATATATATATATATATATATATATATATATATATATATATATATATATATATATATTTGTGCTTGCAGATGGCTCTGGGTTGAGCTGAAACAGGCAAAAGGAAAGAATGATTTCTTCCTCCCATATTTGGGTTTACAGGGTGCTATCTAAAAAAAGAAACACTATATACACATCTTCCCTCCCTGATTACTGACAAAGCGGGAGAGAGCCTGTGGCTTAGAGGTTTAAACATCTGCCTAGTGTGCAGACTGCCCAGGTTCGAATCCCGGAAGGGTGATATATATATATATATATATATATATATATATATATATATATATATATATATATATATATATATATATATATATATATATATATATATATTTATTTATGTATATGCCGATTTCTGCCTGCTAGGGGACCCTAAATGAGCCTGAAGTTGCCCCGTAGAGGCAACAAAGAAGGAAGGAAGTCCTGCCGATTGCGGAGAGATGGCAGTCGATCCAATCGGTTTGAGAAAAGTTCTCCAGAAACCAGCAGGAGAAAGGCTAGCTTAGGGGCCGGCAACCCACGGCTTTGGAGCCGCATATGGGTCTTTCATCCCTCTACTGCGGCTCCCAGTCCTCCTCTGCCATTTGCAGTCCCACAAAAAAAAGAAGTGGGTCTAAAAAAGTTCAATCAATTCCAACTTCTTGCAAAAAAAAAAAGATCTCGTGAAGGTGGAATTGATTGATTGAACTTTTTTAGTCCCACTTCTTTTGTTTGTGGGACTGTCCACAAACTTTTTTTCTTTTTGGGACTGCACGTGGCATGGAGGAAGAGACGGAGAACTGCGGTAGACCTGGAAAGAAGGTGCTGTGTGGGTCCGATCAGGGGCGCGGGGGGAAGGGTTCTGCCAAATATCTTATACAGAGCTGGGGAAATGGGCTGGGTGGGGGGAGCTGCTAATGCCACTGCCGTGAGGCTCTGCAGAACCCCCTGAGCAGCCATGATCCCCACTCCCCAGCCAGCCAGCCACCATCGCTGACCTACTCATCACCAGGCCAGCTGGCCTCACACTCTTCTCCTCCTTGTCCTCCGCACTCAGTCGACTGCTAGCGTCTTGGATGGCTCTGCTCCGTCCGAGTTGAAGAAAGCTGCTTTCTGCTACACCTCTGCTTTCTTCAACTTGGACAGAGCAGAGCCACCCAACCCACGGATTAAGTGTGGAGGACGAGGAGGAGGAGGAGAAGAGCATGAGGCCAGCTGGCCAGGTGAGGAGTAGGTCGGCGATGGTGGCTGGCTGGCTGGGGAGGGGGGGGATCATGAGGAGAAGATGATGCTGGCTGGCTAGCTGGCTGGGCAGGGGTGATCATGGCTGAAGAAAGCGGAGGCGCAGCAGCAGGATTGCTTGCCTTATTGAGAGCAAAAAAACTGCATGAGAAGTGATAAATGAAGGATTATTGGATTTACAAAATATTTTCTTTTAAATTTTGAAAGATTTTTGTTTTGAAATAGATGAACAGAAAGCTAGTTTTTTGTTTGTTTTTGAAGCAGTTACTATCTTTAAAAATTCAGGGAAGACTTATAAATGTGATTTATTTTATCAGAGCTAAATGATATATTGGAGAGAGAAAGAAAGAGAAAGAGAGAAGAGAGAGGGAGGGAGAGAGAGAGAAAGAGAAAGAGAAAAGAGAGAGGGAGGGAGGGAGGGGGAGGGAGGGAGAGAGAGAGAGAGAGAATGTATGTGGTTGTCCTTACTGAACTTTTAGTAAAGAACGTTTAATGAAATATTTTGATGTTTTTTTTTAATTAAGAGATAAGATATGAGGATAATTATGTGTATTTAAAGATGGTAGATAAGCTATTAAAATTATTTTTACCTGTTGGGATTTATTTTTTATTTATTAATCAAATTTCTATACCGCCCCTCTCCCGAAGGACTCGGGGCGGTGTACAGCCTAAAATTTAAAAAACATATAAATATACAAAATTTAAAATAATTAAAAATGAATTAAATAATTTGGCCGAAATCCCCATTTAAAACCCAAAACATACAAAGCTTAAAATCTTAAAAAATACTCAGTCCCCCTAAAACATTTTGACCCTATTGGAACCGAAGCTTCTATGCCAGGCTGGCCTGTCGAAAAAGGAATGTTTTTAGTTCCCGATGGAAGGTGCGTAAATCTGTTATTATATGGAGTTCGGGGGGGAGCTCGTTCCATAACGTGGGAGCTCCCACAGAGAAGGCTCTCCCCCTGGGGGTCGCCAGCCGGCACTGTCTGGCCGACGGCTCCCTGAGGAGGCCCTCTCTGTGGGAGCGTACCAGACGGCGGGAGGTATTTGCTGGCAGTAGACGGTCCTGTAAGTATCCGGGTCCGATGCCATGGAGCGCTTTAAAAGTGGTCACTAACACCTTGAACTGCACCCGAAAGACCACCGGCAACCAGTGCAACTCACGCAGGAGCGGTGTTACGTGGGAGCGCCACGACGCTCCCATCACTACCCGCGCGGCCGCATTCTGGGCAAGTTGGAGCTTCCGGATGCACCTCAAGGGGAGCCCCATGTAGAGAGCATTACAGTAGTCCAGCCTGGAGGTCACGAGGGCATGAGTGACTGTGCGTAGCGAGTCCCGGTCTAGGAAGGGACGCAACTGGCACACCAGGCGAACCTGGTAGAACATCCTCCCGGCCACGGCCGTCAGATGGTCCTCTAAGGACAGCCGTGAGTCCAGGAGGATTCCCAAATTGCGAACCCTTCCTGTGGGAGCCACTGTTTCGCCCCCAATACACAGCGATGGAATCAGCTGGCTGTACCGGGACGACTGTAACCACAGCCACTCGGTCTTGGAGGGGTTGAGCTTGAGTCCGTTTCTCCCCATCCATACCCGCACGGCCTCCAGGCACTGGGTCAGCACGGCAAGGGCATCGTTGGGGTGGTTCGGCGTGGAAATGTACAGCTGGGTATCATCAGCGTACTGGTGGTACTCCACGCCAAAACCACGGATGATCTCACCCAGCGGCTTTACATAAATGTTGAACAGTAGAGGCGAGAGGACCGACCCCTGAGGTACCCCACATACGAGGGGTCTTGGGGTCAACCTCTGGCCCCCTGTCACACAGATTGCATCTGGCCAGAGAGGAAGGAGGAGAACCACTGCAAGACAGTGCCTCCTATGCCCAGCCCCTCCAACCGTTGCAGCATGATACCATGATCGATGGTATCAAAAGCCGCCGAGAGGTCCAATAGCACCAGAGCAGAGGAACAACCTCTGTCCTGGGCCCGCCAGAGATCATCCACCAACGCAACCAATGCTGTTTCCGTGCTGTAGCCAGGCCTGAAGCCCGACTGGAACGGATCAAGATATGACGATTTCTCCAGGTGCTGCAGGAACTGTCGGGCAACCACACTCTCAACAACCTTCGCAAGAAAGCGAAGGTTGGAGACGGGACAGTAGTTTGATAAAAGAGCTGGATCCAGGGCAGGCTTCTTGAGGAGGGGTCTCACCACTGCCTCTTTCAAGGCAGCGGGAAAGACACCCTCACTCAACGAAGCGTTGATAATTGCTCGGAACCAGCCTCGTACCACCTCCCGGGAGGCCAGCGCCAACCAGGAGGGGCACAGGTCCAGTAAACATGTGGTCGCCCTAAGTCCCCCCAGCAACCTGTCCATGTCCTCGGGGGTCACGGGGTCAAACTCAACCCAGGTAACGGTCTCAAGACCAGCCTCCGCCTCTCTCATTGGACATACCCAGTTGAAGTCGAAGCCTTCCCGTATCTGAGCGATTTTATCATACAGATATTTTCCGAAATCCTCAGCTCTACCCTCTAAGGGGTCTCCCCTCACCTCCTGATGAAGGAGGGAGCGGGTCACCCTAAACAGGGAGGCTGGGCAGTTATCTGATGACGCAATAAGAGCAGTGAGGTAGGAACACTTCTCTGCTCTTATCGCCATTAGGTAGGACCTAATATGGTCTCTTACCAATGTTCGGTCAGATTCGGCACGGCTCGATCTCCAACTGCTCTCTAGGCATCTTTTCCGGCGTTTCATCTCTCTCAACCCCTCATTATACCATGGGGCCGGTCGAGACCCATGCCGAATCAGAGGCCGCAAAGGCACAACTCGATCCAGGGCACCGGCAGCCGCCCTGTCCCAGGCCGCCACCAGCTCTCCAACCGAGTCATGTGTTAGAACCTCAGGAATTGGCCCAAGCTCTGCCTGGAACCGCTCGGGTTCCATCAGCCGCCTGGGGCGGTACCATCTCACCGGTTCTGCCACCCTGCGGTGGGGTGCAACGGTCCGAAAGTCCAAGCATAGGAGAGAGTGATCAGACCATGACGGGTTCAATGACTATATCCCCTACACTCTGACCACTCAGCCACTGTCCAGAGACAAAAACCAGGTCAAGCGTGTTCCCCCCTGTGTGTGTGGGGCCTTGAATTACCTGGGTCAGGTCCATGGCTGTCATGGAAGCCATGAACTCCCGAGCCTCCCCGGACGCCCCGCCCCCGGATGGCAGGTTGAAGTCACCCATGACTATTAGCCTGGGGACCTCAACCACCACCGTGGCGACAACGCTCAGGAGCTCGGGCAGGGAGGTTGATACGTGGCAGGGCGCCAGGTACGTAATCAACACCGCCCTCGGACCCCCTAGGTCCCACTTCACCAGAAGGGATTCACAGCATGCCGTCTGAGGAACAGTGACCTCCCTCGGCCTGAAACCTTCCCTGATCACGACCGCCACTCCCCCACCCCTGCCTTGAGCTCTCGGCTGGTGGAATGCAAGGAAACCCGGTGGGCACATTTCCACCAGAGGGACACCGCCCTCTGGTCCCAACCAGGTCTCCGTTATACCCGCCAGGTCTGCTCCCCCCTCTGAGATTAAATCTTGAATGAGGGGGGGCCTTATTTACCACAGACTTGGCATTGCACAGCATCAGCCTACAGCCAGGGCCCTGTGGTTCTGAACAACCCCGAGAACAGGTTGAGCCTTGGGGGTCGGAGCGCACGACCGCTCGTAAGCAGCGGGTGCGCGCTCCCTTATTATGATACGGCCCCCTGCTCCCACCATACCTGCCCCTCCCGCTAACGGTACTTATTGGAACTGAGTTAGTCTTAATCAACCCCCCGTCCGCACCCTCAGGACTCCATCCCCTTCCGTCGCCTGGCCTGTCTTCTTGTTCCCTTCTGACAATTTCTTCCCCTACCCTAAACACCCCTTCCCCACCCCTCCCCACCCGTAAAACTTTGACTAAATACCTATTTAAAAAACCCCAAAGCCCCTTTTTTGATGCATGCCATCTCTCAGGACTCCAAAGTCCATCCTCGAGATGGGCCCTTGATAGAACAGAGGGCCATAATTGCGAGAGGGGGGGGTCTCACAATGCAAGAAGCGTCCACTTTGAGTAAGCAGCCAGTCAAGTAAGGTGAATCGATAGGGTCCGGCAAGAAACCAGGCAGTCAAGTCTGGATTAAGGTCCAAGTACCAAGTTTCTATCAGGGTGATGGTAAAATAATAATAATAATAATAACAATAATGAAGGTAGATTTTGAGTGGTCCGAGCAGGAAAAGCCCCTATGTTGTTCCATCCTGCTTTGTTTAATCCACTATCCACAGATTCGCATATGTGCTGCTGGGGGCAAGGACCAGGTCTCTGAAAAGGGGTCCATAAGGGCAGCACCAGAGTCATAATCCGGGATTCTTTCTTCAGGGCTATCTTACTGCCCCTCCTGATAGTGCTCAGTTCGACTTTCCTTCCCGCACAAAGCTCATGGGGTGGGGGAGGCCACTACAGTTCTCCCATTTGGCCTCACCGTTGGCCGCTCGTTCACCAATTCACAGGGGAGGGGGGAAGCATGACCACATTGTTTCCCTCACCGCCAGGTCCATGCTGCCCCCTCTATCCCCTGCAATTCTCAGCTGTCTCCCCGAACCACTAGCTCACATGATGGGGGGGGGGCGCCGCTGATCTTCCCTTTTGCGGCGGCCTCCCAGCACCAACGCCTCTCAACTACCTACCTAAGCATAATGATGGTAGAAGGGGGGAGGGGGAGGCCAGCTGCCAAGCTGTTCCCCCTCACGGCGGCCTCTCAAAGCCAGGAGCCTCTCAGCAGTCTTTTCAAGAGTCACTCGTTCACATGGTGGGGGAGGGGGGAGCCGCCGCCGAGTTCTTCTCTTTCGCGGTGGCCTCCCGACTCCCAGCTGGCTTCTCACCTCACCGCAGGCTGCAGGGGGAAGTACGCTGTTACCACCACTCAGCTTCGTCCATTCCCGGCAAGAAGGGAGCTGACAGACATATCTCAGGGAGACTAAGATGTTCCGCTGCCAAAATCCCAGGGGTCCCAGATGTTTCTCGGCCCCTGGGGGGAGGTCTCTAGCCATTCCCTATCGGAGGCCCGGCTGCTCTCACAGGGAAGCGTTCTCCATCTTGCGCATTTTTGCAAAATGTTTTGCAAAATGGGATGAAGTAGAAAGGTTTTTTTCCCCTCTTTCTCCTGTCCTTTTCTCTTTTTCCCCCGCAATTTTTTTCTTTTCTATTTTTCTATTTGTAGTTTTTATAGTTTGCACCAGCTTTTATTCTTTTCATTTATAATCCTTAATAAAAATATTTGAAAAACAGAGAACATTGTAATGAGAGAGAGACAGAGAGACGACACAAGGAGAGATAGAGAATAACCTGCTATAATCATGCTGGAATGAAAGGTTATGACAGCTCAGATTAGATTACAGGATTCTATCTATGAGTGTGGATCATTGTGAGTCCTCTGGCTTTCAGAGGGTGATGAAGTGGGTAAGAGATGCAAAGAGAGTGACTGGAGGAAAATGAGTGAACCTGATCAAGCACAATTAAAGTTCTTAAACTTTTCTTTGTAATATTGATAAAGGTGGTGAAACATTTTTATGTCCATGTTAAATTCATGAAGAGCTGTCTGGCTGGGGAGGGGGGATCATGGTTGAAGAAAATGGAGGCGCAGCAGCGGGATTGCTCTCAAACAATAAGAGCCGGGTGCGCTGCTCGCTCGTGTGTGCGTGGGAGGTAGGAGGAAAAGCGGCAGCAGGGTGGGGGAGGTAGGGGGAGAAAGCAGCAGCGACAGGGCGCTCCGTGCGGGGGATAAGCAGCAGCAGCGGTGGAGCTGTGGAGTGCTGGGGGGGGGAAGCAGCAGGGTTTTGTGGCTCATAGTGTTTTCTTTTCTGTGGGAAACAGGTCCAAATGGCTCTTTGAGTGTTTAAGGTTGCCGACCCCTGGGTTAGACTTTCATTAAATGGTAATAGAAAACAGATTTAAAAAGCGGTCCCGAGTTAATGACTGGGGGGTGGTATATAAATCTGCAAAATGTATGTATATATTTATGTTTATTGTAAAGCTAGAGCGATGATTTCATTGTTCTGGGGTTGTAGGGCGATAAATTTGAATAAATATGCTTTTGTTTGTTACAGACAGACAACACTGGTTGTTTACATCATGTCATTTGTGGGTCTGGTTGTTTATACTTTTACCCTGGATCTAGGTCATATCTGGGTGGTCTTCATAACTGCAGGTGTACTGGGGTAAGTTCATTTCTCCTTTTGGGTTACTTTTCTCTATGAAAGTGTTTTGCTACTGTCTGTGCTACTGAGATAGTTTCCACTTGATCTGCAGGGTATAAAAAAGAAAGGGAAGCTAGTAATGATCCTCTTCTCTCAAAGAGAACAGACATATAATAGCCATTGGAGGTTTTCTTATTTCTGTTAAATGAGGATTCTAAGAAATGTAATTCTCATGACCCTGTGAGACAAAGTGTTAATGAGAAGCAAGTGGGGTTACGCTTTTGAGATTTGAGAAAAATGAACGTGGAGTAGCACTGTCTCTTTAAAACACCAAGGACGTAACATTGCATAAGTGCTGAAGCTGAAGTATTTCCTACATCTATTCTGACAGCTTTTTCATGACGGGTTACCTACCTCTGGGCTTTGAATTTGCAGCAGAGTTAACATATCCAGAATCTGAAGGAACATCATCAGGCCTTCTTAATGTTTCTGCACAGGTTAGTTTGAGAAATGTAGCAAAGGGATATTTCTAGGTCTGGTTTTGCTATTCTGCAGGAATAGCACCACCTGTTGATGAATCAAAATATTCTGTTATCCAGCATAGTTTCCCTAAAATTGACTACTACTGCTTTCCAAACAAGTTTGTAGATGACAAAAGTTATACTTCTCTTCCTTTTACAGTAATACAGTTAAATACATGTGATGCATTTTATTAAATATAATTCTACAAGTTGTCAAAATACAATGCATTCTAATAATTCTGACTTCATTTATAGTCAGGCACTAGTAGTCATATGGGCTGAGATACTGAGTTGATAGTGTGTTTTATTACTGTTGAGAACATTGGAGATAAGCAAAAGATCTTAGAACTGGTGAACAACTGTACCTTGTTCAGTTTTTCTTTAATATCTCTTTTATCTTGTGCTAGATTTTTGGAATAATTTTCACCATTAGCCAAGGACAGATCATTGATAACTTTGGGACTAAAGCTGGGAACATCTTCCTTTGCATTTTCCTGTTCATTGGTGCTATTATCACTGGTAACTACACTCTTCAAATATTTTGTTACTTATTTCTGCAGAGCATGTGGGTTACTTTTGCCTATAAACTTAACACGGTCAGCAGCTACATTAATAGTGAACTGCTAGTGTCTCTAGAAGACGTAGGCCTCTACCAAAATTTGATTGGTTTATAAGAGGTCAGGAATAAAGTTGATATCCCTTCTGTCATTGCTTAATTGAAAACATGGCCCCTGTTAAAAACGTATGGCCCACAAGGGCTCTAATTGAAATCCCTTTCTGAAGAAATTACCAGCTAAAAGGCTAAGTGGAGTATGTTGTAATGCTTTATCCATTCATGGTCATATAAGGGCTTTTGAGGATTAAAAGAACTCCTGTTTAAGAAGGGATTGCTGTAGGAGATTTGGCAACTGTCCTCTACTTTGGTCACTGTCACATTGAATTAGAGTAACACACTCTATTTGAAGTTGCCCTTGAAAGTTATTAACTTAAAATTGTCTTTCCATTATGCTTCAGCTTTCATCAAACCTGATCTCCGAAGACAACAGGCCAATCTGCATAACGAACAGGTTGTGAGTAAAATAAAATATAACCTGTAATTTATGTCCACTATCTCCAGTGATATTGCTGTTTTCATGATGAGTAATTGGGGTATCTCAGAAGTATAGGAAGTATATTGCTTGAAGAAGTATCTCAGATGACTTGAATGTGCCAAGTGTGGATTCTGGAGTTGAGTGGGGCTCAGATTTCTTTAGGTTAGCAGATTCAGCCTGTAGTCATTTTTCCAACTGTCCAGCTACAAGGCCCAAGCAAAATGCAGATAATTTTTCAGTGTGATGGAATGCATGCATCCATAGCTTTCATAATGATAAATATTTCAGGTAACAAATATATGAAAACATATATGTATGAAGGGTGAATGGGTCAAGTGAAGTGGTAGACTGAGAAAGTTGCAATTGGAAGGAATTCATAGTATTCTTAGAAAGAGATGAGTTTTTTGGAGGAAAAGTGTATAAAGCTGATATAGATGTAATGAGATAAGGGTGGTGTGCACAGATAGAGAATATGGACAAGTATAGTGAATGATATTGGTATACTTTAGATTTAGCTTTATTGCCTTCTATTTTTCTTATTTCATGCTTTAATTTCTTCGGCTTAGTATTTCTTATTCCTTTTCTGCACTTTACACAATATTGCTATCCCAAAAGGGAATAGTACAGTGGGCCTTTATATATGTAAATATGGAACTTTTTATAGAAGCATAGTCCTACATTAAATAAGAATTACCCCAGGTTTTAATGGACATGGATATATAATTGAGAAAAGGCAAAAAAGAAGAAGGCTGGAAGGGCTATAAAAACAAGAAAGCAAGTAATAAATATTCAAATAAATCATGTCAGATTGATGTGGAGAAATGGATGGAGAAAAGCCTCTTTTCTTGCATATTAATATGCATGCCACTTGCATATTAATTAGCCAAAGCCTCTGTCACTAGGCTACGAAATTTGGATGTTAAGCCCACACTTCAATGACTGAAGAGAAAGCTTGGTTATACCTGGATTTCTCAGTCATAATAGTCAGTAAGAAAAATATCTATAGCCAACATTTCCCAGGGCAATAATAGCCCTGCTGTCTCTGAGAAGATATTGAGTCATTATTTATGAAGTCACGGTATTAATCGTGGTGGGTTATATATTGCTTTCTTTCCTCACAAGAAAAGGAACATCTTTGAAAGTAAAAGGCCTTTGGGTAATATGAATTTATATATATTTCCCCTTTTTTTGAAAGAGTGATAAAAATTCCTTAACCAGAAAAAACATATTGCTTTATGGGGATGGAAGAATGCTCTTTCAAGAATATTTATTAAGAAAAAAAATTGTAGCTATTTGCCACTAATTGGCAAAAATGTACATTGTCAATTAACTGCCCGGTTCTCCAAAGATAATGAGGAAACAAGGAGGACTTTCTTAAACTCAACTGTTGCTAGTCCAGTTTAGGATGATAAGAGGACTACAAGTGTTATCAGTCATAAGACACTGTGCAGTGTCTACTTTTTCTCTTCGGTGAATTTTCTGTATGAAAAAAAGAGAGTAGTGGAAAACCAAGTGCATTATGAATAGAAAACAGAAACACCTGGATCTCCTGTAAAATTCTGTGAAGGAAGTGAGGTACTTATACATTAAAAACTTTTACACTATTTGGAAACATCCTTAAAATTGTTTAGGTAGTAAGTTCCACTCTTCAAATTTTTCTTCTTCTTCCATTCTGGGTCTAGTGACCAGCTGTGTTTTAACCTGCTAACTAAGAAAGCATATCTTCAAATAATAGAAAATGTAATAGAAAATGTAAAGAGAGATGAAAATTATGTCCTACAATGTACCTGCTGTCTTGGTACAGCAAAATTTACTCTTTTTAACTGCTGATCTTTGTTTTGCTTTTGTCTAACTCAGCGGTCTTCAAACTTGGCCCTTTTATGACTTGTGGACTTCAACTCCCAGAATTCCTCAGCCAGGCATGTTGGCTGAGGAATTCTGGGAGTTGAAGTCCACAAGTCATAAAAGGGCCAAGTTTGAAGACCCTGGTCTAACTATTGGTGGTTTATTTGAAGGAACATGTCCATAATTTAGAAGACTTTTAACTACGGTATTAATAGGTGATTCATTATACAATGGGCATCATTTCGCCTGTCCTCCCTTTTAATGATGTTTAAAGAGTAGATTGAAAGCACCAAATATAAATATTATTGATCTCTTCCAGTTTTAGGATTGTTTTAGGAAAGACTATTGTTATCTAGTAGTCTCCCAAAATGCTAGGATTCTACCCATTATAATGATTGGGTGTAGTGCATCTGAATTATGGGAGTTTCAGCCCAATCTATATATAGAGCACCAGCTTGGGAAAGACTGCTCTAAGAGCAAAAACCAAATTGACCTTTCTTTTATTAATGTACCCTTTAAATAAATTTACCCTTAAGCATTCTTGTGAATTCTGATTAAAATAATACTCTTTCATTGTGTAATTTTTTGAGTATTATATATTATTATTTCAAATACGCTCACTACTTGACTCCTGATATGGAATTATGCTACTGAACTGTGAAACAAATGTTTATTCTGAAATAAATGGCAAACAGAAGAGAACAGATCTAAAGGTGCTTTTTCAAAAGGCAATTGGACTTTGTTTTTTCCTTAAATATGTTTCGCTTATCATCTAAGAAGCTTTTCAGTTCTGGAGCAACTGATGAAGCTTGTTGGATTCGAAGTAAAAGAGAAAAAACGAAGTCCAGTTTGCCTTTTGAAAAAGCACCTTTGCGACAACCATGACTGAGAATCTCCATAAACAAAAAGAGAACAGAATTTCTCTGCAGTAAATTTTGATTTTGTATTACTACTTTAAGCCTGAATATTGATAATTAAAATATTGAGGTTTAATTAAAAAAAACAAAGATAAATGTAGCTCTTTTCTTTTTAAAGGTAGAAAAAAGTAACAATAACTTGAGTCATACCACACTGACTACATAAATAAAGCATTCCATTCTTGGGAATACAATGTAGGTAAATGTTCTAGGAAGATATTTTAATGATTCAAAGAGCTAAAAATAGGCCTGAAGAAAAACAATGCAGTATCCTTCATTACTAATTTTGCTGATTTTTGGAAATTTTTTTAAAAGTGAAGTCTCTCCAAAGTGGATGAAATTGTCCACAGAACACCATTATCATACTACAATTCACCAGCTTATTTTGCAACTATGGTATAAGTGCTTCTATAAATGCCCATTAGAATCTTTGCTATATTATTATATCTGTTCAGATTGAGGGTAATGTGTATGGACATACAGCTCTCATTCTGAATTTGCTGTGTTTACCTTAAGTGATGTTATCACAGGATAATGTTTGGTTAGCATGGAATGGTGACACATTGGCCATGTTAGCACAACAAGAGGAGTTAGTATATTGAGTGAAAAGCTAAAGCTAGATAATATTGGAGCAAGAATTGCTTTAGTTTCATTGCAAAACAGATTGAGAATTGTTGGAGGCTAACCTGTTCTAACTTGGTCAGTCATCTTTGACATGGGAGAGGGAGTAAACATGGATATTTAATTATTCTCTGCAAATCAATGTATTTAAAAAAAGGACAGAAAATGGTATTTCTTAATCTCTCTGGTGGCAGTTAGGCCACTGTTGAAAATAGCCATGTTCCATGACAGGGGCATAAGTGAATATGTGCTGTTGGGATGTGACAAGGCTTATCCTAGGTAAGGTCAGCTAGGTCACGCACGTAGCTTTCACCTATTTTTAGGATATCATTTCAAAAGTGATGATAGAAAATATATAAAAATAATGGGGGAGACAGATAATACAAGTCATATGAAAGAGTGAAAAACACATATGTTCTCCAGCACTGGAGATGGAGAATCCACCAATGGGTTTAGACTGTATTCCTGCCCAATCAGATCAAGTCAGCCAAAGTTGCCATGCCCGTCCTGGACCATAGAGATCCCAGTCTTGACTTGATCTCGCCCAGGACAGACGTGCAAGTTTGGCTCTTAGGCAGGTACAGTCTCCATTGGTGGATTTTCCAGTTTCCAATAGTTGAGCAGTGCTGTATTCAGCACAGAATTTAGCTTCTATTAATAATTTGACCTTCATTCAGGAACATTCTAAATCTCTCTATTCAAAGTTTCCAATTGGGGGGGGGGAAATAACTGTGGATTCAAGGAAGGATCCCCTTCCTTTTTTCCTCTCTTTGCTTTCTCTTTTCTCCTCCCTGGTTCACAGACCTCCCCAAAGCCCCAGATTGTTTTTTTCTCATCTGTGAACTAACGGCTGTTAGTCCCCAACTGCTTCCAGATCGGTCTAATTGTGGCCGGAGCTTGTGGCTGCAGCTCCGTTGCCTCGTTGAAAGTTCAGGCGGGGGGGAGGTCCTCCTTTAACCAAGCTGGTTTTTTTCGCATCTTCACGTTCCAATCGATCTCGGAGCTGCGGCTGCAGCTCCACTGCCCATTTAAGCCCCTCGTGTTCCCGTTGCTCGAGGACTCCAGGTCTTTTCAGCACACAGTTTGAGGTATTACTGGAGTCCCTGTGTTCCATTCAATTTGAGAACTGGTGGACCATTTGCTTAGTTTCACATAACAACACAGGTCACCCCTTTTGGTCATTCTATGAAATTGTTTCCCCAGACTTGGTGTCTTCAGCTGTACCTTGCTCATACCAGATTCACTGTGATTTGTGATTATTAAATCACCAACTATTTTATCTGGATTCCAGGCGTACCCCATCGTCCTTATCCACAACTGCCCTAGCCGGATTCCAGGTGCCCCCTGTCGTGCGTCTGTCCTTATCCGTGCATCAACTATAGCTGGGTTCCAGGCATACCCCATCGTGCATCTGTTCTTATCCACGCTGCAGCCTTACCTGGGTTCCAGGCATCCCCACTAGTGCGCCTGTTCTTATCCAGTGTTTAATCCTCTCTGCATCTCAGGGGCCTCCTATCGTGTTCCTGCAGTATCAGAGAATGGAGGAGTCTATGTCTACTACAAAGGGCAGTCTACCATCTTCATTGGCTCCAATGAATCCTAATTCTAGTCTGGTGAGCGCAGATAAAACTGCGGCCAAAAGCAAGGACAAAACTACCAAAGCCTCTAAGAGGTCTGAAAAGCAGGCCAGCCGGAGACACCAAGCTCTGGAAAAAGAATTTTCCAAAGCACAAAAAAGGGCCAGGATAGAGACCTCCCAAACTGAGGGGTTGGTTGTTGACCTACCCCTAGGACCCCCAACCTCTCCTCTGGAAATATGGTCGACGGGGGAGTCTTTTCATTCCCCTGCGCAGAGTGGGACTGACGGTACCCTCCTGGTTTCCCAATCCACAGCTACGCGGGTCCATCATGGGACCCCCAAGGTGACCTTCACCCCTACTGTGGCCAGTCTCCGACCAAGCGAGCCTGTTCTCCTCCCTATGGAGGACCGTCTTGCCTTGTTGATAGTGCAAGCAGTAGACCGCGCTCTTGACGCCAGGGCACAAGCTTCTAGTTCAGGGACTGTCCCTCCTCCCCCTACCTACCAATCAGTTCCTGAACCCTATTACGCCCTGTCTTCCCCGTCTGGGTCCACCTGCTCTGAGGGTTCATCCCTTCGTGCACAGGACATTGAACAGGGAATTCCATTGTCTGAGGAGGAGGCGCCTCCCCCAGAAGCTCCCTCATTCAGCGGTCTCTTCAATCCCTCCTTCTTTGTCACCTTGCTCCGCAAGGCCATATCCACAGCCCATCTAGGGCCTGATCCTTCCTCTTCAACAACCACCGTTTCCACAGAATCGGAGGTGGATCCAAATTTCACCAAACCGGTGGCGGCTCAGCACCGCATCCCTTGTCCGTCCATGTTCTTGAACGCAATACAGAAACAATGGACATCTCCTGCCTCCATTCCCCTTCCAGGCATTCTGATAAGAAGTTGTACAATGTAGCCAAGGATTTGGAGGAGGCACTGGAAGTGCCCGTGGTGGACAAGCCATTTGGGCCCCTAGTTTCTCCCACCGCCATTCCTGTAGATGTTGCTGAGGCTCTCAAAGCAGAGGACTGTAAGTGCGAACTTATCTATCGCAGAATGCACCAAGCGGCTGCACGGGCCATTAGGGCAGCCACCTCTGCATCTTTCTTCAACAGATCTGCCCTCCGCTGGCTCAGGCAACTCCAAGCCCGTATCCCAGCGGAGGATATCCATACACATCAGGATTTTAGCAAAATGGTGGCATCAGATGCCACTCTCCAAGCTGCCAGGTTTTCCTCCAGGGTCATGGCGTCTAACATAACAGGTCGCCGTATGCTGTGGTTGAAGCACTGGCAAGCAGATGCCAAGTCTAAGTGGCGTCTCGGCTGCTCCATATCAGGGGGAAAAATTGTTTGGGGATGCGCTGAATCCTTATTTAACTGAGAACAAGGATAAGCGCAAGGTCCTTAATCACCTCATTAAGAAAGCAGACAAGCGGTCCAATTATTACCAACGGAGGCAGCCATTTCATGCAGGGGCCAGGTATAGCTACTCACAACCTACACGTTCCTTCCCGGCCAGACAGGACAGACAGGAGAGACAGCCTGACAGGCAGACAGCCAGGTCTAGACAACAATTTCAGGGCAAGCGTCCCTTTCATGGGAACGACCGTCCATTCCGCCGATCCAGGTGACTCTGGCGATTCCTCCCATAGGGGGAAGACTCTCTCTTTTTGCCCACCAGTAGGAGGCCATCACCACAGATGCATGGGTACTAAATACCATATGCCACGGTCTGTTTCTAGAGTTCACATCCACCCTCCAATTTGATTTATATCTTGTCCCTACCTGCGAAACCGAACAAAAAAGAAATTAATGAACGAGGCCGTTCAACATCTGTTAAACATACGAGCCATAGAACCGGTGCCGGTGGACCAGAGAGGTCGGGGTTTTTATTCTCTTTGTCGTTCCAAAACTGTCAGGGTGATGGAGAGCAATTTTAAATCTCAAAGGCTTGAATTTTCATCTGGCATACCGCAAATTCAAAATGCAAGCACTCCGTTCCATCTTGGGAAGCGTAAGAAAAGGGGACTTCCTGACGTTTATCGGCCTTACGGAAGTGTATCTTCATATCCCCATCTCTCTTGCCCACCGCCGGTTTCTAAGGTTCGCATACAAAAGATGCCATTTTCAATACAGGGTGCTCCCATTTGGCCTCTCATCAGCTCCCAGGGTATTTACCAAGATCCTGGCGGTCCTGGCAGCTCACTTGCGGATGATTCCAGTCAGAGTCCAATGTTACCTGGACGACATATTAATCCAGTCATTGTCCATCCAGTCCGCCAAGATGGACCTCGAACTGGTGGTAAAGCTGTTTCAGGACCATGGGTTCTCCATAAATTTCCCCAAAAGTCATATGGTCCCCACTACCAGGCTGTTGCACCTCGGGGCCATCATAGACACGGTGGAGTGCCGGGTGTACTTATCTCAAGAACGCCGAAACAGCATAAGAGAGTCAGTCCTCAAATTACGCAGGAATCGGACAGTGACACTGGTCAGTCTCTCCCAACTGTTAGGCAAGATTCACCGACTCGACTACTGTAATGCTCTCTACATGGGGCAACCTTTGAAGAATGTCCGGAGACTGCAGGTGGTTCAGAATGCGGCTGCGCGAGCCGTCTTGGGTCTCCCAAGACATGCTCATGTCACTCCAGCCCTCCGTGAGCTGCACTGGCTGCCAATTGGTCTCCGAACACAATTCAAAGTGTTGGTTATGACCTATAAAGCCCTATATGGCAATGGGCCAGGATACTTGCGGGACCGTCTTCTGCCTCATAAATCCCAGCGACCAGTTAGGGTTGGCCTCCTACGGGTCCCGTCTGTTACACAATGCCGTTTAGCGGGACCTAGGGCTAGGGCCTTCTCTGTTGCTGCCCCAGCCCTCTGGAATCAACTTCCCTCAGAGGTTCGTACTGTTCCTTCCCTCCTAGCTTTCTGAAAACTTTTAAAAACACATCTATGCAGACAGGCTTGGGGCTTGTGAGCTGTGCTCTGCCCCTGGGCCTTTGATTGGGACTGTATGTTGTATGAGTGGGTATAGTTTTATTGTTTTTTATATTGTATATTATTATTTTAACTAATTTATATTTTGTACTTGCATTATTTGCTGTGAACCGCCCTGAGTCTGAGGAGAAGGGCGGCATATAAGTCAAAATAAAGTAAAGTAAAAAAAAAAAGTAAAAGATGATTTCGGCCATAGCAATAGTTCCCTGGTCCAGGCTCTACTCCAGGGAACTACAATGGTTCATGCTCCCTTTCCAGAGACAGAACCTCAGTGCCTCTCAATGACGGGTGAGACTCCCACAACAGGTAGTGTGTTCCCTCACGTGGTGGCTATCACTCACAATGCTCAGGGGGTCATGTTTCAAGAAACCAGACTAGATAGTACTAACAACCGACGCCAGCCTGTTCAGCTGGGGAGCACACCTTCGTTCACAGTGGACACAGGGTCGTTGGTATCGCTCAGACCTTCGTCACAACATAAATTGGCTCGAGCTATGGGCCATACATCTAGCCCTTCACCATTTTCACAGCCTGATAAAAGGGCGCCATGTGCTGGTCCTCACAGACAACGTGGTAGCCAGGGCTCATGTAAACCGCCAAGGGGCCACCAAATCTCGGGCCTTACTGACCGAGTCGCTCTTACTGGGATCTTGGGCAGAACACAATCTGGCCTCCATTAAGGCCGATCATATTTCAGGGGAGACAAACACTCAGGCCGACCTTCTAAACAGAACTACGGTGGATCACTCAGAGTGGCGCCTTCACCTGAGGGTCTTCAGAGAGATCTGTCACCGTTTTGGCCTTCCACTTTTGAACCCCTTTGCATCCCCGAACAACGCTCAGCTGCCTCGGTTCTTCTCCCGGTTCCCGTCTCCAGGAGCGAAAGGGACGGATGCTCTTTGGAGTCCATGGCCACAAGGTCTGCTTTATGCCTTTCCCCCTCTACCTCTTATACCGGCGGTAATACGCAAGCTTCTTCGGGAGCGAGTGGAGGTACTCCTGGTGGCCCCTTATTGGCCAAGGAGGCATTGGTTCACCAATTTGATGAGCCTTGCTCTAACAGACCCTTGGCAGATTTCTCTGGAACGGGTCTCTCTTAGTCAGGGGGTCATTCTCCATCTGGATCCCCAATGGCTCCAGTTAGCCGTCTGTCACTTGAGCGCTCAATCTTGACACGGGAGCTATGCTCACCAGGGGTCATTGAGGTAATTCAAGCCTCCCATTGTCCTTCCACAAACCGTATTTACGAGGCCACGTGGAAGAATTTTCAATCATGGTGTTCTGCTCGACACTTGACAATCTCGTAACTCACGGTCCCTCATATACTGGACTATCTGTTAGAAGGCCTGGACAGGGGCTTGGCCCCAAACACATTGTGCATGGCCCCAAACACATTGTGCAGACAGATAGCTGCTCTTTCCACAGTCCTCCGTGGAGTCTTTGGGACATCACCCTTTAATTCACTCATTCCTTAAGGGAGCTTCTAACACGGTGCACAGGTACCCTTCATGGGACTTATCACGGGTACTTCGGGCTCTTACCAAGTCCCCCTTTGAACCCCTGAGGATGTGCGATGTTCGCTACCTGTCTCACAAGGTGGCATTCCTGGTGGCAATCACGTTGGCACGACGTATTTCAGAATTGGCAGCAATCTCAACACAGGATGATCTATGCATTTTCCACCAGGATCGAGTGGTCCTTCAACTCGACCCTACTTTCATCCCAAAGGTCAACTCTTTGTTCCATAGATCACAGGAAATAGTGTTACTGGATTTTTGTCCCAATCCATCACATGCTCTGGAACGGCAATGGCACAGTCTGGTACTATATTTTGCGGACAGCAGTGTTCCGCAAATCAGAAGCTCTCTTTGTATCCTTCCATTCTTCCTCCATGGGTCGGAAGGTTTCCTCTTTCCACAATTGGCAGGTGGACCAAGGCATGCATCGCCGGGGCATATCAAGCTGAGTCATTGCCGGTTCCATGTCGTATTACAGCCCATTCTACAAGGAGTGCAGTTACTTCTGCGGCATGGGCCACCCAAGCATCCATTGAGGACGTCTGCAAGGCGGCTACATGGACTTCTCCATCTTCTTTCATACAACATTACAAAATTGATAGGTTTGCCTCGGCTGAGGCTTCCTTCTGTAGGAGAATTCTCCAACAGGTTTTACATCAAAGTGCCACGCTGGACCAGTCTACTATCCACCCTCAGGGACAGTAGGCTTTGGTATGTCCCATTGGTGGATTCTCCATCTCCAGCGCTGGAGAAGGGGCGTTGTCTTACCTGAATGCCTTTTCTCAGCACGGAGATGGAGAATCCACTCCCGCCTTTGTAGGTCATTTAGGCCTAGGGTTAGTTAATTTTGTGAGCCACAACGTCTTGCTGTCATCAATGGCTACACTCATGTCAAGACTGGGATCTCTATGGTCCAGGACGGGCGTGGCAACTTTGGCTGACTTGATCTGATTCGGCAGGAATACAGTCTAAACCCATTGGTGGATTCTCCATCTCTGTGCTGAGAAAAGGTGTTCAGGTAAGACAACGCCCCTTTTGCATAGGATCTGTTTTGTTCTATTTGAAAGTATAATTTTCATACTGAAAATTCAATACATGAGCATTTAGCAGTTCTAGGGACAATGAAATATCTCCACATGAGATACTTCTGATATGGAGAGGCATCCCAAGCCATGGAAAAAGTAAACTCGGAAAGCCAAACATCATACTATATAATGTTTTCAATGATCCATCCTAAGGCTGAAGTGGTCTTTAGTTCCATTTTTATCTAGTTATGAAAGGATAGCTGTGGTTTCCTGCAGCAACATCTTTTTATTCTGTTCTACCCCTTCATGGGATTGTGACATTTGGCTGTTTTGCAGAGACTCCAAAGCAGTAACAGTCAGATAATGAATTATGGACTTTGTACCTTATCCCCATCATTTCCCATCCTTGCTCAGTAATTCACAAACCAAAGGTAGGAGAATCATATTAACCTGCTTGGCCAATTGCTTATGTGAGGCTGCAGTAGCACCAATTCAGTGACAGACTCTAGCACTATTATGGGGAAACTGTACTAAAAGTGTAACAGTTAAGATACATTCTGTGAAAAATCACACTAAACGATTGTAGTAGTTTTTAAAATGTTTTTAAAGTTTTTATCCACATCTGAGTGTTTTTAGATTGTTATATGCTTTTAATTCTTCTGTATGGCACCCGGAGTCATCCGTTCTGTAAGGTGGGTGACTATATAAATTTGCTAAATGCAATAAACGAATGAGCAAATGGCAGGAGGAGAAGAAGGATGGATTTATATCCTCAAACAATTTTCTCCTAAGAATTTTTTTCCTGAAATTAACTTTTTTTCATTCACAGTATATTAAAAATTAATTCTTACCTCTTTACCTTAAAAATTCATTATCTGTACATCCCATTTGCAAAAATGTAGAGGTACTGCAAATCTCATGATTCTTGAAGCACTGAAGCATATTTAAAAGACAGAGTTGTTGTTTTCACAGGCATTAAATTTATAGATGCCTTTTAGTCCTAATTTCACCAGGAAATTTCAGGAAAGCCTTCAGCTAATGGATATTCAATGCAAATGAGATTCATTCAAAATGAGACCTTAGGAATGGATTTGGCTCCCAATGTAGTTTTAAACAAAAACTACAGACTAGTCTATGTAGTCTTTCTGTCTACGAAGGAAATATTAAATCTTTCATATAAATCAGCCCCTGGATTGGTGGTTTTTTTTTTAACTACTGCAGCTCACAAAGCATTTTAATTCATTCCTCAAAAAGGTCTTCTTTATTTTGCTTAATGCTTTGGACTTTTTGTGCTCTGGGCATGCTTAATTTGGTTAAAACTATATTTCTCTTTTTCATATTTTGCTTTCCCTGGTTTCTATTTCTATTTATTTTTATTGCTCACCAATCTCAAGTAGCAGTTCCTTACAGCAAGGGGGAAAAATTAAGCTGTAAGCAATTGCTAATATTGGATTGAATTTCAAAGTAGTTAGCCAGAAGGTGGGGCTGGTGATAGGGAATGCTAGTTTTATTTATATACATTCGCTTTCAAATTCACTTTTGATTGGTGAGTTGTCCAAACTTGAACTCTCATGTATCTTCAAGGTTGTATTTCTTCTGCTGTAGAAGATGAACAGTGAAATTGAGGACATGTGTCATCAGCGTTATTTTTAGTGCTGCTTTTTACAAAATAAAGCTTACGAAACATGGCTACTGTCTCAGGGTACAATCTTCGCTTAAAGTCAAAATGTAAAGTTTTTTTAAAAAATAAATCTTGGCTTAATCTTTTTCTAGTGTTCTAGTTATAGGTAATACTTTCTGTTTTGAAAATGAATATTTTTGTAAAGTAATAAAGTTATTTTATTTTTCCTGCCCTAAATCTTGATTTTCCATAATGAGGCCTAAAAAAGAATCCCTTTAGGTATTTGTTTCTAGGAATCGTAAAATATTGTTTAAATATTATTGTATGCCAGCACAATCGATTAGTGGCTTAATAACTGCTACTTTTCATGAATAAAAGCAGGGCTTTTTTCCTCATAGAATGCCCAGAACGGAATTTCGGCACCTTTTTTGGATGGAACCTTATAGGGTAGGCAAGGCGGGTTGTATGACCCCGCCCCCCCTTTTTTAGAAAAACACTGAATAAAAGTGAATATTATTTAAAGTGTTCCTTGAGCCGAAAGATTCAGAGAGTCTGGGATATATCTACTCATCAAAATATGACCACTTTAAATGATAATATAAGCAAAGTGTATCAATTTTAAATGATGTGGTTTTAAACTTACATCAGATTAGCAAAATTGCAGCAGGGTGGTGAGCTAGAGGATAAGCCAGTAGCATTTTAATTTAAGATTTTTAGATGCTAGGAGTTTTTCTGCAGCAATTCAAGCAAAGCTGCCAAATTCTACCCTTAGTGTGATAGACAAATGCCATCATATTGTCCCAATTTGTGAGACACAGGGGATATATATTGGGTTTCTGCTTAACTAAACATGAATTGCTCGTCTCTATAAATCTCATCAAGTATTTTGCATTTCTTTAGCTAGAGGTGACAGGCAGCAAAATAGCATTCTTATTTGATAGAATAAGATTTTTCATAACTAAGAGTGAGTGGGCGGCCATATAAATGTTCTTAAATAAATAACTTTAGCAGAATTATTGATTAAATCTGTATGATAAATGGTATGGTAGCCTTAATTCAACATGCCAACAAATTTCTTGTTTACTACACACTCTGATTTCTCTAATTGTGTATTTTCTCTTTAGTTCCAGAAATCGGTGGGAGTTGCCTCAGACCAACATTGCACTCCTGTTTGAAGAATCAAAACATTAAAGACTGTAAGCGGCAGAAAAGATATTGCTATTCCTGCTACTACTGCCTTATGTTCATCTCTCTACCATCTATACTTCCATTACCTATGGTTTGACCAGGAAACAGTCTACAAAATAATATTGCTAATGAAAAATACAAAGATTTTAAATTATTCTCAACTGAAGAAGCTTTTCTGTCCGGTTTAGTGGCAGAAAATGGAAGAGAGCAGTTGACTTTCCTTGGCACTTATAAACTGCATGACTGGATCCAGTGTTGTTTTATTATATTCAGTGTGAACTAAGAACGCCCATCTGTTCATCCTTTTGCGTGACTTGTAGACTTGCAGATTTGGGCAGGAAGTAGATCTAAAGGAAGATCCTTGCTCCTTAGGGAGAACCAGAAACACTTGCTCTGTGAGCAGCCCTAATGGAAGGGCAACCATTGGTTTGTGAATGAGGAAATTCACTATCAGTCAAAACAAAAGCAAAGATGGCTTAGCTTCCTTTTCTTTAAAATATCTATTTGTACTGTAAAGTATTTTTGTGACCCAAGTCCAACAGATATTTTTAATTAACTAATCAGTATTTTAAAATGGGGATTATGGTTTTTTTTAAATAAGGTGGTATTTTAGAAATATTATTGGATAACTGATTTCTAAACCATATTTGAGAAATGCACCTTTATCTGTTTTACCCCAACATTATTGCTCTTCAGCAGTGTGACATTGCAAAGCCACAAGCTGCAGAAGCAAAAATTAAGCAAGGGCTCCACATGGCTTTCATAACATTTTCTGCAATATTTTTCTCATAACCTCTAAAATCTCTAAATGTTTTCTCTCAAGTCTGTACTAAATAGTATAGTGTTAATTGAAAATTAACCACTGTAGTCAGCTTTGAGGGGTGAAGTATAATTAATGGCTTATTTTTATTTTTATACTGCTATATCACATTTTCCTTTTAAGGAAAGAGGAACTAGGTTAATTAAATTGTAGATGACTGAGTGGAACAAGAGATGCAACTTAAAAAAAAAGCCTGTAAAAGAGTACAATAAAGTTTTTTCCAATCTACTTTAAACAGGATGATATAACAATTCTATTTTATTGCAAGGAAAAATCCACAAATCAGATTAAAAAAACATGGAGGACATCTTAGTTCTAGGTAACTTTAATTAAAATTAATCAGTGGATCAAGTGAGGAAAATTGCTGCATAATTTTGTGGAGAAAAAATGTAACTTTGAAATGGCTGACTGAGTTGGCCTAACAGCTATTCTCACTTCAAAAACTGAACAATTTATAAAGAATTCTTATCTTAAGGTGCTTCATTCCTAGTCAAAAGAAGAGTAACTTCCAGTGATCTGAAGAGGGTCCATAGTTCTTCATTTTATTTGTTCAGAGGTTCTGTTGAATATATATATATTTAATCTATACTAGCTAGTGCACAGAGACTTTGGCGGAGTGAGCGTTCTCTTTGGGCTAGGAAGTATGGCACTTAGCTTGGAAAACACTTGAACCCATAAAGTGGCATTATTGTGGGGCTCTTCAGTCAAGTGACATGAGAGGCTACCCTCAAATAGCATTTTCTTGCTCTAGAATACATGCACAATAATTTATTCTTCGACGGTTTTCAGTTTTACAGAATGCTTTGCAATTGTTCTTATTCATGAGTATAAGCCCCCTAGAGTTGCCTTGGTGAGATGGGCAACATAGAAGACTAATAATAAAATTCATAAGCATTTTCTGACTGAAGTAATCAATTCAATAGTGTTTACTTTGGATTGGGAAATTCCAGATTGCTAGTTGGCATTTCAGCTGAAGATCTTGGCCTAGGCTATTTATTTATGTTAGCCTAATTTACCTTGTAGGATTGCTATGAGGGTAAAATGGGAACAACAGTTTGCAGGATATAAATGAAATAAAAGAAATAATGAGATTTTACCTTTGGGATTTGCAGATTGCCCTCTTCAGAGCGTCTAACATTGTTGACATGTTGGCAAGTGTTACCTATTAATTTTCTAATAGAAAATTGTATTGATTTTAATTCAATTATTTCTATTCTAATATATTAGTTTTCCTTAGTGTAGTTGTAAATAGACATTTTTAATGGAGTTAGCACTTGGCTTCCTGATTTATTGACATAAGAAATCATTGTTCAGGGCTGTCTCGTTGCCTGCTTTATGTATGCTGCCTCTATTGTTTTCAAAGTTTTCCAGTTGCCAATTTTTCTCAGCAGTTTCTATTATGCCAAATGAACCCATTTGTTTTAATATAATGAATGTAATAAATGCTTATTTTCCAAGCAAGCAAACAATTTGCTTGGGTTCTTAGGTTGACTGGCTTGGTAGAAGATAATACTGACCAAAAGTGACTTTTATAGTAATATTCTTTGTGATTCCTTTCAACTTTTATATAGAAAGGCAGAAAACATTTGAAAATAAAACACTGGAATGTACAGAATCCCAAGTGAACTGTAATACAATTCTGAGTTATAGATTGAGTAACACTGTGTTATTGCAGTTACTGTATATTTCATAGTTGAATTTGTCTCGTCTACTTTTTTTTCTTTAGATAACTTGTATTTTAATTGTAGCACAGAAAGTGACATATTTACTTGACTTTTTATTACTTCCTAAACATTAACAGTACAATCCTAGGTGGGCCTATTGAGAATTGTTAGTGAAAACTGTACAAAACAAGACATTATTTTCAACATTTTAATAGAATAATTCTGAGAGAATGCTGAATTAGTTTACACTAAGCCAAATTACCAATCAAAACACCTTGTGATTTAACCTGATGTATGAACTCAGCAATGAGTTGAACATATTGTACTTGGAGCCTTAGAAAATATTAATGAGTGTCCATCGGGGATACATATTAACATACTGTAATTTTCTTGCAATAAATATGATGCAAATATGTAATTCTATAATTTTGATGCCATGGTAGTAGTTTGGGTACTAGTGAATTTTAATGTCCTGCAAGATACATACGCTTGGTTGGCATGCTACGGTAGCTTCAGTTTAGTGTAATATTTTCCCAAGAATTTCCTTATGGCTACCTAGATATACAAACTGTACTTCAGTCTTGGAAATAGCTCAGAAGCAATAAGGGTTTTTCCAATAGTGTGACTCCCGTGGGGGTGGGTGGGAGGGCTAAAAGACTAAGATTGTAGGAAGAAACTGACTGAAGAGAAACAGGAAAAATTGCTAGCAAGCAAGATGGATTTAAGCTGTCTTGGACTGCTGAAGAGAAGCTTGTTCCAGGAGGATTCAGGACCATCTTGAATCAGTATAGTAATTGCTATTCAAAGCGGGTGTTGCAGTGTGGAATTTGGTTATTCTGTATAGATAAATATTCAGGAGAAGAAGTGGAATAAAAGGCACAAGAAATAGGATCCAGGTTTTTCTAACTGTCAGATTGTGAGGTAATATAACAAGCCTCTGATAAACTTTCTGGGGAATTTAATTTCCTTAGTTTAAGGAAGGCTCACAATAATATTTTAGTAGAAGCAGTATTATTACTAGCAGAGAAATTATTAACTTCCAATTGAAGAGCAATCGGGTCATAAAATAAGTATTATCCAAAGTCCTTTGAAGGCAGATGCCGGGAAGGGAAGGGAAAAAAAACTATTGTATTTTCATTCTTGTTATGCTAAAAATGTAAAAAAAATTAATCAGAAAGATTCACTAGAAAAGTACTTTCTTGTGCTATAATTTGTATGATCAATCCTGATATTCCTGTATGAAATGGTTGTATGCTTGATATGAATCCTTCCAATTACATGTGCATTTAGAACTGCCAGAGAAAATTCCAGGAGCAGATAAAAACAATTATCAACTCAAAATATGTTATTTGAAATATGTTGTTTTTGTTAATAGCTATATCTGGGAATGGAATTTTCACTCAGATCACCAGCATCCACTGCAGTAATTAACACTGATACATTTAAAAAAAAAAGACAATTCAAGTAATATAATTGATGTTTTAGTTTATTTTTAACTTGGGTTTACAGAGCTGTGCGGCCACAAAAAACTGAGGAAAATGATTATTTAAAAAATAAAACAATTTAAAACAATCCATATGTTAGTCAGTTTTTTCAAATTTTTCAGACTAATCATCTTGGCTAAGTTAGCACAATATTCTGAACCATAAACCAGCCAAACGCTTTTTAGTCTATTATGCTGTATGAACCAAGGCTAGTACATTGCAAGTTGTACTAGTTTAAGGATTAATTTACATTTTTCCATATGTTAAATTTCATTTGTTTATGTTCTCTAAGGTAATTCATCTGGAATACTAGACATCATAAAGTCCTTATTTCACCTATCAACATGCATTAAAAAGTAAATATGTTTTCATTCCTTATCTATCCTGTGAGTACAATTTAAGTTACAAACTTTGTTAAACAAAATGAAAATGAACAATCATTTGGGGAAACTGACAATTGTGAGATATTGACAAATCAAGACTATCTGCTTGGTGTCAGTTATTGGACCTCCAGTGAATGTTCCATTTCATGAGGCAACATACTACATTAATTACCAAAGTAAATAGGAATTTCCTGTCCAATACCTAATCTGAATTAACTTTCCTGTAATTTCAACTCACTGGTTCTAGTTCCGCCCTCCGGGACAAATCCACTCCCTCCTCTATACCTCTTCTCTCCTCAATTTTTTCTGCAGACTAAGTATACTGATTTCATTTAATAGTTCCTCACAGGACTTGGTTACTACTAAAAAATTTAGAATGTAGGAAGAACTACTTAGCCAATGGAAGATTCAGATAGCTTCCTGGAATGTTGAGAATTTCAGCTACAGTCCCTCCAATCCACTATCTTGCCCATATTAGCTGGGACTGATGGTTGTTGTAATTCCAACCATTTGGTTACTAGTTTAGGGAAGATTGGGTTAAGCTGCTTCTGTAATCACCTTCAGAACTTCTCTCTTGGCTGAGGCTGAGACACTTCTCTTTGAGCATCCCAGCCAAAAATATTCTATAAGGGAGGTATATTTATTTAAAAATGTATAAAGCACTTCGCACAAAAGTCAGCATAGAAAGCATATGCAATACAATATTAAAGGAACAAACATCAATAAAATTGAGAGGCACATTTAACCAATTACAAAAAATGATTTCAAGTTAAGGTGGCTGGAGAAATAAAACATGTTATGAATACCATGTAACCTCACCTGTACATTCACAGTGCACTGCAGAAAAGGATGCCATCACAAAATAGGCCATCTCTGTTGTGGATGCATGATGTATCTTTTTAGGTTTGAAAGGAAAAGGTCTCATCTGAAGATAATGCACAAGTAGATAAACACAGGATAATCATTCTGTCTTGTTTGAAACTGATCGTTAGCAAACTGACAGCTGGTATAATTGGTTTTAATGACTACCTTGCCATTTCAGATGACAATCAAACTGCCAAATTATGCACCAGTGTTAACATGTAACACTCTGGTAAAGAGAGGTAGATAAATACTTAATTGTGGGCTACAGCCATCTGAGATGAGATTTTTGATCATGCAGGGCAGGATTCCATTCATCCCTTCTGGTTTTTTTGTCCATTTCCTAAATCTGCTTCAGATACTCTCTGATTTCCAAAGCGTGTCTGTCTGTCATCTCTTTCTGTGTATAGCTATCCATCTCACACAATTACTCTGGGTGGCATACATATTCATAATCAATAATATATAAAACCATTAAAACCACCAATTTAAAAATTAGAATAAAAATAGATAAAAATATTTTTTTGTGACTGTGGGAAGATATAGGAACAGAAGGAGAATCCATTTCATTACTAATGTCCATTCCATTGTGAAAGGACAGAATCAGATACTTTGTATAACCACAATAGCAGCAATCATTACATTGAAAAAGTCACAATTGTTGCCTCTTTTTACAGAAGCAGAAAGTTAACTTATTTGCTCTATGGCCTCGGCAGCCCCCTTTTTAGAAGAGTTACTAGCTTTATTTTTAAATAAATATTGGCTTGTTATGCACTTGCCTTGCCTAGACTGTTTCAGTTCTCATATATGTTTAGAAAAGAATAACAATTAAATAAATTGCTATTTTCAGAGAAAGGAAACAGGAACTGGAAGATAGCAGTTACCTAAACAAGTAGCCTATAAAAGGAAAAAAAAGGACCAAGCTTCGTTCTTTATCTTTAATCTTCAAAAATAATTTATAAGGTACTTTGGATTTAGCTCAGACATGAAATACTTCTTCCTCACAAGTTTTCCCAGTTCCCTTTCATTTATGACAAGCCATACTTATGGACAACTATGCCAAGTGCCATGGAGACATTACATGCCCCCTCTTTCAGCAAATTTTGGGCAACACTGCTTTTTCTATCTTTTGCCATCAGAATGTCAAGAGAGGCAATCTATAACCTTCACCTGGAACAACTTCATTTGGCTTTTCTACTACATCTCATGATGCTTTAAGATACTGCTCCCCGTGCCCAATTTGGAGGAACTGCTCAAAACTATTTTTCTGCCATTATCTGCTCATATCAAAATTAAATGGGAATTAAAATAACCAATAGGGAAATCTAAGAATGTTCTGTCTTGTATGGTACAGGCTTGAAAAAGAAGATCAGGAAGATATTATGGTAGACACTGGAAGTTGACTGGAGGGCAGATTGGAAGACAGGTGATGTAATGTCAATTCCGTTTCTTGTTATGTGATGTGGCTTCTACCTCCAGGTACTGTAGCCCAATCAGCATCCCCAGGATGGAGAAACCTGAAAGATGGAAATTGAGCAAGAACAGAGAATAAAAATATTTTAAAAATCTCATATCCTAAAAAAAGGCTTGTTGCATTTGGCTGTAGAAAACTCCAGGTTAAATTTCCAGTATGGTTCTAAACAAATAATTATTGTTCCACCTAAGTAGTCTCACTTAGAAAATGAAGAAAATCCTGCTAAAAAATTAATGGAGGAAATAAACACAATTCACAGAAAATGATAAGCAGCTCAGTAAGTACTTACTTGCCACCATTAAGGGTGCCAGGACACCAATCGTTGCAGCTGCTGTGCCATAAATAAACAATTCAGAGAGGAAGTGGCCCAGGGCAATGAAGAAGGTCAAAAGTGTGATGTTATAGAGGCTGCCAGAGAGTTCATAAAGAAAGGATTATTGTGTGGTATAAAGATGACACAAAGAGATCAGAGTCAGGAAGTTGAGAATCTGAAAGCAAACGAGTATGCTGTACCTTTACATCTTTAGTCAGGCAATGGTGTCTGCATCTCTTGGAAACTAGAGAAAGTACTGTACCCTCTGTTGCTCAAAAGTTACTTCTACCGGTAGCAAGTTGAATCAGTGTTCCTACCATCCATAAACACCATAGAAACCAGTTTCTAGACAGATTAATGGGTTCAACATGGCCTGAACTGAAGAGTACTAAAAACTTCTAATTGTTTAGAATTGCCTGGATCAAAGCAGAATAGATTTTAAAACCTGACATTTGGGCAGATAAAATTGCAGAGCGATGCTGTATTACATCTTGTTTCTCTTGACTTCTAGAAACAAAGTTTGTGTCTTAATACAGAACTTATTGTTTTCCTATTGTACCCAACGAAACAATAAAGAAACATACAACACTCTATATGTACATTCTTTTAGAAAACACTACAAATGATGAAAAATATGAAAATGTAAATCATATGTGGTATAGAACTGTCAACAGAAGAGTAATACTAGCAGAAGAAGGAGATTACTCGTTATTAGATACCAGAACTTTGACTTTTTGATTTCAGAGGTCTAACTAGACACAAATTAGGGACTAATATTATTCTTACATAACTGCTCTACTAAGCATTTCCTTCTTTATGCCTGGTACAAGCCTTTTGAGACAACAATATTCCACAAATGTATAAACAAGTTGAAAAAGATTTCTGGATGACCAACTGCATTACGACTGTAAGGGAAAAGGGTATATTAAAGTGAATTGTTCCTTTTACTATTTTTAGTATCCATTTTACTTACGTCTTGTTGCGGATATCAATGGCACAGTAGCAGCGAATCACAGAAGACAACAAGGTCCAAATGCCAAAGGTTCGAGCTTGGAGACCATTTACTGAATAGAAAAAATATAAATTATAAGATATAAATTACACCAATTTATTTATGTGTATGTTTCCAAACAGAACTTAGTAGTATACCCAGCAGTCTACAATACACTATATAATGGGCTTGAAAATTATTCTAAGGATCAAAGGTTTTCAGTCCTGAAATGGCACTCAGTAGAGGAAATGCCTGATATGGAAAATAAATTACACTGTAACTGAAGCATTTGTTATAGCCTGACTCTTCTAAGGAAAAAATGGGCACTAAACAAAATAAACCTCTGGATAAAAGGAGAATAAACAATATTTAAGGCAAAAAGACATTTCAAAATTGACATTTTAAGATTTGAATAAACATTTATTTGCAATACAGGCAAAATACAGATCCCATTTTTAGATTCACAAAATGACACTTTATAAATCTTACCAAGGCCTGGCTTGCCTGTATACAATTTTTCAGAAAGGAAACTGTGGTCTCTGAAGCTTTGTACTGTGTTCCCCATGGCAATTATGGAAACCATAACTAGCCAACTACGAAGTACGTTCAAGAACCGGCTCATCTTAGAAGTGGCAAGACACAATCTGTCATGTGAAGAAATAAAGAATCAAGAGTTTGAGACATGTCTCCTATTTTAGACTTTGTAGTCATGCTTACTATGCCACTCATGCTTTGCAGCATTTCCTCTTAAGTTGTATACAGTTTTGTGGAACAACTAGGTCAGGCCATTTTGCTGCAAATGATAAGAAGGGACCTTCTCAAGTTCCAGGTATAAAACTAAAATGGAAAACTATTTTAAAAATGGCAGTAGGGTTTTTCAATGTGCTTGAAGACCAAAGAAAGGAAAGAGGAAAATCTGTTGCAAATGTAGCATCTTTCAAGCAAAGCAAATTTAGAAAAATATGAAGACAATTTCCCAGTTAATACATAAAGCAGGCTTCCTTCCTTCTAATCTTTCCAGATATAATGGAGCTAAAGCTTCTAGAATTTCCAAGTAGGTTAGTATTTCTCAGTGCTTTTTTTCTAAAAAAAAAAAAGGTGCCGGAACTCACACACGTCATACAACCCGCTTTGCCTACCCTACAAGGTTCCATCCAAAAAAGGTGCCGGAACTCCGTTCTGGGCGTTCTATAAGAAAAAAAGCCCTGGTATTTCTAGAAGTTACAGTTTTATTGGATCTAAAAGACACCAGGTGGTAAAAACAAGTCAATTAAATAGAACCAATCATCTTGCATTAAATCAACTCCCATAAACTTTATATTGAAAAGGCAGCTAGTTGCTAAAAACAAACAAACAAAAGAGCAATTCTTCCATGAACACATTTAACAACTGTACTGTTTAAATAACTCACAAGAAGTATCTTCATTCACTGTTCCTGTTCTACTTTCCCTTATATAAAAGCTTTCTTTTAGGATTTTATTCTATATATGAATAAACTCAGGTACAGTATATATAACCACTAACAAAGCTGAAGGTGTGCATTTTGCTCTCATCCATCCGACTAGAGAAATGAGCCCAGAAGAAACCTGCCTGTCCCTTGGAACAGAGACCAACCTCACTGCATCCATAAGTCGGAAGAAAAATAACCCGAAGACCCTTTCTTTGCCTTCTTCTCCCGACAAATGCTTTGAGCAGGGAGAGGGACGGAGCAGCACATTCTGCTCTGATCATCATTCTGCTCCTTACCACGTTTTAGCCTTGAATAAGTTATTTCTTCTCTTCCTTTGTAATTTTCGAAGGCATGTTAAATGGTGGGTCTGTTTCCCGTTTTATTACGAAGGATTGCAAAATGGAACGAAGTGGTGATAGCTACATAAAATTTTAGGAATTCTCTCCGCATGTCTCCTTGCTCCCTTCGATTCTTACACTGCAAGTCATCTTGCCCTGCACCTAATTCCTACCATGCACGTCGCACCCTTTGGTTCTCCCCAAGCAATCCCCACCATCAGCGCCATTCAGGTCTTACTTCACCCCACCTGATTTGCGGACGTCCCAGATTTGCTGCTCACCTCCAACTTAGGGAGTACGAGCCCCGCCCCTTCCGAGTTCGCGTAATGATTGGTCCACTGTCAGACGTCGGCTTTTCCTGGTTGGTCTGTCTGTCCCTCTCTCAACCGTCACATGGATGGGAAGGCGGCTGTACCTATCAAATGCGCAGAATCCTTCTGAGGCATTGTGACGTAGAATTCGAAGGTGTGGGTGGAAGAACCTAGAGCATCATTTTAGCTTCGCTTTTTAAAAAAAGAGAATTTTGATGACGCCGTTTTAGAAGAGGCGAAAGAAAGAGGACCGGAAACGTGCGCATGCGTGTGGGAGAAGGGCACCGGCGGGAGCCGAGAATTGGCGCTTGCGCAAATGCGCCTCCTGTAAAGGGGGAGACGGTTGTCTGTTGGTTGTTGTAGTAACAGGAGAAGCGCTGAGAAGGGGAATCGTGACTGCCGGGCCCCAAAGAGGATGAAGCAGCAGGTATGGCCGTGAGCGGGGTTTAGGAACAGTGGCTTGGTGCATTGCATAGAACTTGCTTGGACAAGAAGTTGAGCCTCGCAGGTGGAAGGTAGCTTTCCATTCATGGTAGAGGTGGCCGGCATCCACGGGATGGAAAGAGCTGGCATGAAATTCGCGGACCCGCAAAGTTCGCGGAATTCAAGCCGTGCTTTCCAGATGCCCCCGGTGGGGCTGAAAGTTCCGGAGCTTTCCGGCACAATTTCTGATCCCTTCCTCCCTTAAGACCAGGAGTGCGATTCCCATGAAACGGACAAGCGAGTCCTCCGGCAAAGATTGCCGCCTCTTCCCGCGGAGAGGCAGTGCCATCTTCTTTACCGCCGGCCCGGGCTCTCCGTGTCCTCTTTACTTTCGTTTCTTTGCCAAAATTCTGCAAAGAAAAGTTTCGATTGCGAACCGACTTTACACACTGGTGCTTCCTGAACGAGAGAAGTATTGCAGGTAAGGTGTTGAATCCTCAGAAAAAAGTATCCCCAAGAGTCACAGAAAGGGAAGACAGTGTTTAAGACAGGGGTTCTCAACCTTGGCAACTTTAAGAAGACTTGTGGACTTCAACTCCCAGAATTCCTCAGCCAGCTTTGCTGGCTGAGGAATTCTGGGAGTTGAAGTCCACAAGTCTTAAAGTTGCCAAGGTTGAGAACCCCTGGTTTAAGACAAGGTAGTTGAATATCATTGAACCATGTTTTTGATTACTGGGAGTTTTGTTATTTAAATATTTTATTAGTTTTTTATAATTATTAACAAAGAGTCAAATTAAATACAACTCAACTTAATACAATCATTTTCGACTTTGTGTCACACCAAAACGAAACATACATACTTTTAAAAACTTACATAAAATAGAATAACTATGGGTGTTGCTCGGGCGGCACCCCCTCCACCACATCCCCCTCTTCCTTCCTCCCTATTCTCACTTCCCTCCCCCTCCCCTCTCTCCCTCCCTCACTCTCCACCCTCCTCTCCAACAACCTTCCTACTTCCCTCCACTCCTTCACTCCTCACTCTCCACCCCCTCCAGATGTGGTCCAGAGGTACTGCCTGAGAAACTCCTCTTATATCAATAAATATATCATCCTTATATATTGCAAGTATTACAGTTGAGTGCATTATAATACATTATTATTTTTTTATTAAACCCCCCCAACCCACCCCCCCACCCCAAAGTGAATACAGGGTAAAACAAAAGAAAACCCACTAAGTTAAACTAAGTTATTATATGATTACTGGGAGTTTTGAGGTATGAAGATTGACAGAGCCCAGCAAAGGTTTTTAAGATTCCTTAGCAATAGCTGTTTCTGATACTGTTATGCTTTAGACTCCTTATGTTTACATAATCTAATTTCATGCAGTGGGTCATGTGTTTACTTTTGATCTATGGGTATATTTTGTTATATTGCCGCTGGATTGTATATATGAATCAGGTTTGTTAAGAGGAGGCAAGCTTAAGGATGGTGATTCAGTGCCAAATACAAAATGAGAATGTTATATTCTTGTGCAGCAAGAAAGTGGATGGGAAGAGAACCTGGAATCTTTTCCCTATATTTTTTTCTGCTGCTGCTTCCATTTTGATTTCCTTTCAGCTACTTTGCTCCTAACAAGGTTCTCAGAAGAGTAGTTGAGGGAAGGAAGTTCAATTACTCTTCACTCCTTCCTTACACCATTCCTGATCTAATTATTAAAATAATTTAATTGGACATGTTAGGGTCCTGTCAAGCAAGGAATATCATATGGCGGGGATTAGGAGACATGCCATAACCCTTTCCCTCTGAAACATTCCCCTTTCAGAGATTAGGATCACCCTAACCTTGTTGGCCTTTTGTAAGGCTTTCTAGACCTGGCTATATGCCCTGACTGGGATCTGAGTGTCTTAAGGGTCCCGTTTCTTGACTGAATTAACAACTATGGCAATAGTTTTACTCATTGGTTATATATAATTGTTTTATTTTTTATGATGTATGCCACTCAGAGTTACTTGTTGAAATAGAATTCAAATAAATTAGTATATTTTTTATTTTATTTATATCCTGCCTGTACTATTTTTACAAATAGCTTAAGGTAGTGAACATATCCAAAATAACTTCCTCCTATTTTCCCCACAACCAGAAACCTATGAGGTGGGTTGGGTTGAGAGAAAGTGAGCGGCCCAAAGTCATCCACCTATTACAGTGACAGCCCCCTGGTTGAATTAAAAATTAAAATATCTGGAAACTGTGTGTACTTTCTACTAAGAAGCTTGATTATTGCATATCTTCATTTTACTCTGATAATTGATTTTTCATTTTCTTCATAGAATATAGCACTGGTTAGATTTTCTGATTCTACAGTGAAAATATTAAGGGTTCATTGTTTCTGGGCTGTGTGAAAACATACACAGGATATGCCAGTTGGAATGGCTCGGGATTTGGAAGAAACAGATTCATCTTCAGAGGAAGAGGAAGAAATGGAAGGGCCAGAGTAAGTTAAAACTTATAATTGTATATTGTGTAAATTACTATGGAAATTTAAGTCTAACATTCTTAAAAAATGAACAACGAAAGCTTGAAGGGCTAGTTTTTATTAGAAATATGGAATGTCAATGAGTTATGAGTGTGTATGTTCAGTGTGTAGCTTCAGGGCTGCTATTACACTTATCCTTATTCTGCTGTGGGCATTCAGCCAGAATTAGTGAGAATTAACTTCATCCTTAGGATGAGGGTTCATACGTAAGGCATGTTTCTAGTTACCTTAGGTAACCAGATGCCTTTAATGATCTTAAAGTAAACACTGAGGTCTGCCGGTAGTTTTAAGTATGTTCAATTAAACACACATGCAGGTTCAAAATCTCTGGAAAATTGATAAATGCACGCTTATCCTTGCAAACTTCAGCACCAACCTGAAGACTAACAGAGGAGCTAGACACATTAAGGTTTTAGGGGAAAGATTTAAAGGCACAATATTGTTCTCACTATACTTTTAATACTTTTTTCTGCCCAGTTTCTGAAGGGAGTACAGGTAGACCTTTACTTATGACCACAATTGAGCCCAAAATTTCTGTTGCTAAGTGAGACATTTGTTAAGTGCATTTTACGACCTTTCTTGCCCAATTGTTAAGTGAATCGCTGCAGTTGTTAATTTAGTAACATGGTTGTTAAGTGAATCAGGCTTCCCCATTGACTTTATCAGAAGGTCGCAAAAGGTGATCACATGACTGCAGGACATTGCAACCATCATAAATATGAACCAGTTGCCAGGCATCTAAATTTTGATCCTATGACCATGGGGATATTGCAACGGTCGTAAGTGTGAAAAAAGTCATAACTCACTTTTTTCAGTGCCATTGTAACTTTGAACAGTCACTAAATGAACTGTTGTAAGTTGAGCATTACCTGTACATATTTTTGCATAAAGAGAAATTTTATGATTGCACGTGTTGCATTGTCCTGAATCATGCATTGCTTTGAGGGAGGATTGTTCCTATCTCTCTAGTATCTTATTGACTTTTCTACTAATGATATAACAGTGGAAGCTGCTGGATAATAATTTGTTTCATATTTGTGCAAATTTGAGTTCAGGTATGTTCATATATAATAGGAAGTGTTTTTGGGACCACTGAATCTTCAACAGGCAATCCACCAACTTTCCAGATTTGCTCTTAGAGGGTTGGAAGATAAGGGGAGAAAGAATCTATTCCTCTGGAAGTAGCAGTTTTAGCTAATGTAGTGGTATATGACTTATAATATTCCTGGTGAATTCAGAGATCTCCAAAGGGTACTGTTGAATTATAATGTTCAGTTTTTAATATTAAAGAGAAAAAACGTTAAGTACATGTGGAAAGGTCTCTCTCTCTCTCTCTCTCTCTCTCTCTCTCTCTCTCTCTCTCTCTCTCTCTCTCTCTCTCTCTCTCTCTCTCTCTCTCTCTCTCTCTCTGTGTGTGTGTGTGTGTGTGAAATATTTGCTATGTGCTGTCTGGGCAATTGTCAACATTTCTGTATTTGGGTGAGGCTTAATAGTAGCCCAGCAACATGATGCTTGTTGAGGTGTTGCTGTAGTATATGTTGCCACAATACATACAGATATTCTGTCCTGATTTACAAAGAACTACATGAGGAAAATGTAAGTGTCTATCCTATATTTTTATTCTAATACTATGTTAAAAAGAAGAAAAAGCTCTTTTCCAGACAACAATTCTTAATCTTGGATCGAGAAAAATAGGTTTCTTAAAAAATATTGGTAATCAAAAATAGTGTCTGAATTAAGGATAATGCCTAAATTAAAGACTACTTGTCTTCTGAAATAAGGTAGTGCATATATAATTAAGGTAGTTATTTCTTATCTGTTAAAAAGGTTTTCTTTTTTTTTTAGGGAGCACCCATGTATCATGTGGACAGGTGGATTCAGGAGGATTCCAATCATGGTATTTCATGCTGAAGCTATTCTAACCAAGGACAGTTACATCCGCTTGATTGGGGGTAAAATTTGTTTTTCTCAAGTACCTACATCACCTAGAGTAGATAAAATAAAATTATTGAAAGACAAGATTTACTTGGCACACTGATAATCTTTTACAAAGAATTTTTTAAATACTTTAAGCTAGAGTTTTCAAGTATTTTCAAATACAACACATGAAACAAATTACATTGTCTAAAATAAAAAAAACTGCTATGATTTTAAGATTTCTTTAAGAGGACACATTTTAAAGAATATTCTTTATATAACCACTGAAGGTTATAAGGCCTAAAAATACAGTACTGTATTTTGTCTAAGTGCTTGTAAGGATTAAGAATCTTTGTTTTGTATGTTATATTTACCTGAAATGAAGTTGACTTTGAATGTAAGATAACCAAAGGAAAAGAGAACATAAATACCAAACATCTGCACAGTGTTCAGTTTTTCAAACTTTTTAACCAATGGTTGCTCCCGTGTGATCCATTTGTATACAGTCTGCATGCATGTATCTGCAACATGCCATAATTTAAAAGACACAGGGATTCAATTATAGTTGAATAATTTGTATATCTTTATCTACATTGAATGCATTCATGTGAATAGAGAACCCTGTCTCTCAGCGAAACATATAAATAAATGTACATACATAAGGGAAGGCTAATAGATTGCTCTGTTGTACAGCTCTTATACAGAATAGAATAAATGAAAAAATGTTCTGATAAAATTTCTCCCTTTTTGCAACTGGTAAAATAGATTATAATTTGATTTGTATAATAATTCTGTATTCTGTTCCCAGAGCGCTATCACTTGTCTTTTAAAATTGTGAGAACGGACAGTCGCTTGGTGCGCAGCATTCTGTCAGCTCATGGATTTCGGGAGGTATGTTTATTAATTTTTGTGAATTTCATGGCCCTAAAAAATTAAATCACTGCTTTTACATCCAAAAGATCACTATGGATCCAGAGTAAACTGAAGCCAATCAAAAAAAGCAAAAGGTCTCTTCTCCTTTAATTTGATGTCTTGTCTAGCATTTGTAATGCTACAAATTATATTTCTTTCTTTTATATGATGTGTTTGAGAGAGATTTTGCTTGAGGTTCTTGGTACGCTTATAGTAGTCCCGAAGAAGCTCAATTTGTAGAAATGACTGTACATATTTTTGTTCCACAAAGAATATGTGCAGTCTGTCATAAATATAGAATAAATGGCAAACTTAAGATCAACATGTAACAACTGTAAATTTTCATAAGTGGACAGCATTTTTTCTGGACTAGAATTCGGATTGTCGCTACTTTTTAATAATCATTTATTTTAGTACAATTATTTCAAACTGGTGGCATTCTTCTGGTTGATGATGCTTTTCTGATAGCGTTAACAAATTTTAATAATTTCTTTTCCTCTGGGTGGAAGACCCTTCAGAGCACATTGTGAATAGGGAAAGGAAGTTGACAAGTCCTATTGCATGAGTGAAATAGTTCTCTCTTAACTTTGAATGCTGTCCAAGGTATAGATTCTGAGGTAATAAAATGTTATTCAGCTGGTTAGCTATTAAAATGTTCAACCATGTCTTTTTCCAGGTGCATCCCAGCAGCAATGAATATAATCTTATGTGGACAGGATCACATTTAAAACCCTACGTTCTGCGAACTCTCACAGATATTCAAAAAGTGAATCACTTTCCCAGGTAAGAAGTGGAGTCTTATGATAATGTTATGACACAGAACAGAGATGAATGACCTGCAGCCCTAGAATCACATGTAGCTTTCTTCCAGACATTTGCTGCTAAAAGAGAATTGTCAGTATCAAAGAAAATATTATTATGAACATGGGGAAGAATTATATTCACTTTATTTAAATACATTAAAGCAGAGTTTCCCCAACATTTCCATGTTGGAGGCCTGGAAGGGAGAGGGGGAAAGAGGGGATGGTTTTGTGTGAGGGGCAGGTGCGTGCACATGCAACACCTGTTGCTTGTGCGAGTGGGGCTGAGAGCACCCTTGATGCTTGCGTGTTGCAAATAGGTCCCAGACCGGTAGTGGGCTATGGCCCACAGGTCGGGGACCCCTGCATTAAAGTAAATTTAAGTTTTGTTCCTGCCTGACTCATTCTGTACAGAGTGATGCTCTATCTGACAAAAGTTGCAGATCATTAATATTTCCCTTTCTTCCAAGTGCCCAGCTTTATTCTAAAGGTTCAGTAAAAATACAGATAAACTGTTAAATTAAAAACAAAAAAGCTTTTATCAAGGCCTTTGCTTTTGCTAATATTTCTGATTCCTAAAAATTAGTAAATCTTGATGGCATCTTTTACTGTTTGGGATATAAGAGTGTGTGGGTAAGTGAAGATATGGGTGTGACCAGAGTAAAACAAAATTAACAAATATATTCCCTCAATCCTTTTGTATATTACTATTATCTAGTGCTAATGCTATTTAAATTTACCTTTAATTTAGTGGAAATTGGTAGTAGAGGTTGCTATAAAAAACCTTGGGATACTGCAAGTTGTGTTCCCTTGCCAAACAATTCTACAAATTTGGCATATTCATGTCCTTGGATAGACTACGTGTGAATGGGTATACTGTATGTGAACAGGCAAAGCGTGAGTATGGGATAATGAATATTTTAAGAGTAATAATACAGCTGTCCACGTTGAATCCAAGATTATATTGGAAACACTGTAATATTTGACTGAAAAAAGATTGTCCATTTCTATTTAGAGGTGACTTCAATTAGGGACAGAAGAGTGGCATGTTGTACATATGCTTTTAGTAGCAAAATGTTTACAATGTCATGTTAAGGCATTACATGTTTCACAAAGCTTGTGAATGAAATCACACAGTAAAACCTTGCCTTGAAGCACCATTTTTGGAAGAAGTATCGAATTAAATCCCAAATTCTGTGAAATCTGAAATTATTGAGGTAATGGTTTACATTTGCATAATTACATAATCAATGCTTCAAAGTAATTGTATCAAGTTATATCATTTGCATAATGTAAATTGCTTTAGAAACAATAGACTTTGCCTGCTTTAGGAGGTGAAATCTGAAGTAAAATTTTGTCTGTTGCATCCAAAATGTGCTGAATGGAAATAAAAGTTTAATTGTAATGGTGAATTCTTAAAAATCCTCATAAACAAGATGACACCAACAAATTATATCTCCATGGCTTTAGGTCATATGAATTAACTCGGAAGGATAGACTATACAAGAACATTAGTCGAATGCAACAGATTTATGGATTCAAGACCTTCCATATTTTGCCTCAGACCTTCATCCTTCCAGCTGAATATCAGGAGTTTTCCAGTAAGTCTATGATCTAGATTACCAGTTCACAAGTAAAGCTAGAACTGAATAGGAAATTTTCATTCCATAATGTTTCTATACTTTAACCTAATATATTCCTGGAATTTTTTTTTTATCTTTTGTAGTTGGAGTTTTTTATTGGAGAAAAGCAGGAATGAAACAGTTCTCTAGGTTTAATTACTGCATGTACCAAAAAAGAAGATCAATTATGCCCTGCCTTAAATAACCGGGGGTCATCTGATATTTGTCAAATTGAATCTTCGCGAGAGGGAGGATTATTGAAAGAAGTCTAGAGTCCATAAATAGTCCTTTTATAATGGACTTTTCACAGTGTTCTAGAGTGCTAGATAAAAGTGCTGGATAAAAATTAATACTAGCTGAGCCTAGGAAAAATGCTCATTGAGCTTCTTTGTGTTCCCTTACTGCTTCTTTTTCTTTATAAAAATCTTACTTTCAAGTAAATATGGTATTTGACACATACAGAAGTGTGTTAGGCTCCTAAACATTGATATCTTGAAATACAAATTGTGTGCCTGTTGCAAAGGGTGCATGCTAGAGTTTTGTATCATCTCCAGATTTCATAATTGTTTATATGTGTCTGTGTCTATGACTAAATTCTGAATATTAGAATAGAACAGAATAAAGCTGGAAGGGACCTTGGAGGTCTTCTAGTCCAGCCTTCTGCTCAAGCAGGAGAACCTATACCATCTTAGACAAGTGACTGTCTAGCCTCTTCTTAAAAATCTCCAGTGATGGAGCGCCCATGATTTTTGGAGGCAAGCTGTTCCACTGGTTAATTGTCCTCACTGTCAGGAAGTTTCTCCTTGATTCCAGGTTGCTTCTCTCTTTGATTGGTTTCCAACCATTGTTTCTTGGAATATACAATATACATTTTTTTAAAGAAGGAACATCACTGTTTCAGTTATTGATAATGATTGATTGGTAAACAAGGTTGAGTGATATATACTAATAAACTATACTGAAAATCTCAAGTATTACTGACCAAAGCTATTATTGTTTGATGACATTTTTGTAGAAAATTTAATACTGAAGTATGTATTTGTCCTTTTTTTTTTTTTCTCAATAGCTTCCTATTCAAAGGACAGGGGACCTTGGATAGTAAAACCAGTGGCTTCTTCTAGGGGACGTGGTGTCTATTTGATCAATAATGTAAGTATTAAAAAATCTAACAACTTCAAAATATTGCTAGTTTGATGACTCACCAGCCTCCATATTCTGTATATTTTCTCTGCCAAAATATGCTAGACTACTAGTAGTAGAAACTAATGTGAAGTTTTGAATCAATTTACTGTTTTGTCACTTGCTTAAATCTACAGTAAAAATATAGTCTTGAAAAGACGAAATGACTGGCTACTCCCATTTTTACTAGAAATTTAAGCCTGCTTAACTCTGAATAAGTGTTTCTAACCATAGTTTTCTGAATAAAGCATAACGATCCTATTCATACTTAATGTTAAGCCACAATAGGTGATTTTGTATATTACACTAAGCTACAAGCAAATAACTCACATTATGGCTTTATGTGATGTGGGAACCAGACCATTTCACTTTTACATTCCAAAGAAGTCAGTATATAAAATAGAAGCTGAAAATGAGGCCAACATGTGAATATTTTTAACGTATAGGTGTATTATATCAGAAATTCATGAAAACATACTCTGGGAAGTATTCAGTGAGTAAGAGAAAAACTTTTAAGAAAAAGTTAAAGTTATGCTGAGATGGTTGCATTCACATATGAAGTTTGTGCAGCCTGACTTTGTGGATTGATGACTAAAGATACTTTGGAAGTTATATATCTTATAAATGGTATGGAATAAGCAGCTGGTTTCTTTAATTATTCTGGTAAGGTAGTATTTTGCAAAATAAATTCAACTACATAAGAACATTGTGGTGGATTTAGGTAAATAATGTATTAAAGTAACTATAACTCCAGTAAGACACTTTCACACAACTAAAAAGCAAAAAAAAAAAAAAAGAGTTACATTGTGTATCTATCCTGAAGCTAGTCATATAGGTGTTCCTGGATTGGGTATAACATAAAACCTGATTGTGAGTCATTACTTTCAGATAGTGAAATTTTTCATCTTCCCTCCCCCTCCCATCTCATCTAGAAGGGGTCAGTTTGCCTCGTCTGTTCTCAGCCTGGCTGTTTCCCATGGAATTAAAGAACTGCTGGCCAAGTGAATGAAGCAAATCTTTCCAAAGCTGGACAAGATCTGCTTCAAGAAAAAGTAATATGTGAACAAAAGGTCAGAACCTGGAAAAAGCTCTCAAACCATTTTCCATCAAGGATTGCTAAATTCACAAATATGTCATATTTGTTCCATGTGGGGAGCACGCTCAAACATTCTTAAGGGAAGCTTACTTAATTTTCTGTAATTAGGGAATGTTTTGTGTATGTATGTCATACTTGCTAAAAAACAAACTTCTCTAACTACAGTTAACTTGACCTATTGTTGCACATGATTCTTGGAATGATGGCTGCAGCAACAGAAAATAATATTTGATCCAACTTTTTCTTATTGCCATTAGAATCACACATATATATTTCACAAAGTTAGCTGAATGACTTTGGGCCAGTCGCACACACATAGCCCTAGGAAGAAGATAATGGCAAAAGACTTCTGAAATCTTGTCAACAGTACTGCATGGACTAGTTCAGGCAATTGCCAGGAGTTAACACTGACTCAAAGGTGAAGGAAGGAAGGAAGGAAGGAAGGAAGGAAGGAAGGAAGGAAGGAAGGAAGGAAGGAAGGAAGGAAGGAAGGAAGGAAGGAAGGAAGGAAGGAAAGGAAGGAAGGAAGGAAGGAAGGAAGGAAGGAAGGAAGGAAGGAAGGAAGGAAGGAAGGAAGGAAGGAAGGAAGCTGTTCTAAGATGTTTTTCATATATAATCAGAAGTTTATGCATATTATACATGCGACTTCTCTAGAATATATTACATTAATTTGGATCCATATCAGTCTATGTATGATGAGGCTAGTCAAAACTGTTTTGCCAGTGAAGAATGGGCCCATCCTTTTCTTCTATATTATAATGCTGTGCATGATATCTTGGATGTTTCTGCACTTTAAGAACAATACTGCAATTCCCCTATTTGGTGTAGAAAAGATTTTTTTTAAAAAAAGAAAGAAAATATTAGGATTCACCATGAAGTTTATTAACCCAATCAATATTCATTGAAAGGTAACAGACAAAATAACTTAGTGAAATCAGCATTCAACTTTTCAGTTCTTCATTCCATTGTTCTGTCTATCTCATTCTGTAGCCAAATCAAATTTCCCTTGAGGAAAACATCCTGGTTTCCCGTTACATCAACAACCCACTTCTAATAGATGGTGAGTTAATATTAAAATTTAGGGGTTTTTCCCCCCAGAAATTTGAAGATAATTGAGAGTGAATTAATGAACCATAAGAAAGCAGTTGTGTTTTCTATTTTGTTATTGTAGTAAATGCTGTATAATTGTTATCCAAGCTCAGGAAATATTTCTATTGACTGATACTTGACCGTTAGATGGTCCTCGAAAATATCTAATTCTATACTCTGTCCTTAAGTAGATTCAACATTCTGAATAATTTCTAGCAACTAATTATGGTTGGACCTGTTTTTAGACTTCAAATTTGATGTGCGGCTTTATGTTTTGGTGACATCCTATGATCCCCTTGTCATCTATCTCTATGAGGAAGGTTTGGCTCGGTAAGTCTTGATTTTGTATCTTATGGTATATAAGCTGAATGCCTTACCATGTGAATTTGCAGTCATAAGCTTTCTTTTTATTTATTTATTTATTTATTCATTGTATTTATTTGTTCGATTTATATGCCACTCCTCTCCAAAGAGGAGGAACGTTAGGAACAGTAAGAGACTGTTTGATCTTATAGTTCTTCTGAACTTTTGAAAATTGAAAATTATGAAGAATAATTTCTAAATAAGTTAGTCCCTCTTACTTTAAGTTATTAAGTTTTCTACCTTCATCTCAGAGAATTTAACTGTTTAAATGCTGAGCTACTGGTCTTCAAGTAGTGGTGGAGAAATTTTGAATATATGTAATAATATATGAAATATTTTCCTGCCCTTGGCTTCTGGTAACAGTGGCAAATTTTAAAGACTCTTTGCTTGTTGATATTTTTGCATTTCCTAAATTTTATAGAATTATAGAAGTAAGAATTGGAAGGGATCCTGGAGAACAAGTGGTCTCTATTTTCACATCTTAGACGAATGGATGTCTAGCTTCTGTTTAAGCATCTCTATTCCAAGGCAGTCTACTCCATTGTTAGACAACTCTTAAAATAAAGAATGTTTTCCTGATCAAAATTTGCCTCCTTGTCACTTAGAACAATTGATTCTTGTCATATAGAACCCACTCTAACAGTTTTGTCCCATCTTCTACATGATACCCTTTTAGGTATCAAGATAGCCTTTTAGCTTTCATGTCTTCCTGCCACCTTTTATCCTAGCTAAACATTTGCAGTACTTTCAGCTGTTCTTCATAAGTTGTTCTTTTTGGAATCCTTATCTTCTTAATTACTGTTTTCTGGACATACTTCTTTTCTAAAATGGACCCCTCCAATCAAGACACAATGTTCTGGACGTGGTCTGCGCAGTGCAGAATAGAGGATAATGATGACTTCTCTTGATCTTGATATTATACTTGTATAGCAGCATATTTGAATATTCAGTTTCTACTAGTCCAAAATGTCTGTAATCTTTTAAAATGTAGTACTGTCAAGGATGATTTCCCTCCTCTTTTCTTACCAATCCTGTCTATTTTTCTATCATCTGTCTGTTTGTTTGATTGACTGACTGCCTGTCTCTAATTTAGAAACTTCTTCATACATAGCTTTGTTTTCCTGTCGAAATGTAGGAAGTTGCATTTGTTCCTGTTGAAGTTTATCTTACTGTTTTATGCTCTCTGTTTCAAGTTGTAGGAACAAACTTCCTTCTGAATCCTGAAAATCTTATATCATACGTAAAATTTTCTAACTTACCATTCATAGTTATAATATGTAGTATAGAGCCAAGAATGGATCCCAATGGTATGCCATTTGATACTTCCCTCCAGCTTGATGTGGAGTCATTGATATTTCTTATGATGCTTCATTCAGTTTTGATAACACAAACCAGCCCACATGTTGTTATCTTTGCTATTAGTATTTCATGGAAGACCTTGTCTAGCGCTCTGCTGAATTCAGCATATGCTATGTCCATTACATTACATTAAACTGTTCACTTTGAAAAAAAAAGAAATCCAGTTGATTTGCAATGATAAACCCTTGATGACTTCTGCCAAGTAATGGGTTATTTTTTGTATGGTCACAAACCGACTGCTTAATAATTAGTTTCAGAGTTTTACCTAGTAGCAGCTTCAACCTGAGCAGTCTATAGCAGTGATGGCGAACCTTTTAGAGATTGAGTGCCCAATAAACCACTCTTGCCCCGCCCTCCCCGCTCCGCCCCCACTCCGCCCATTCTATCCCCACCCGCCATGGTGACCACGCCCTTTGCCCACACCCCACAGCAGTATCTGTGCGCGATGGGGCGTAAGGGCGGAGTCTTGTCCCTGCTGCCTGGCTGCCATGTCCTGCACTGCTCCTAGTGGGCCGTGTTCGGGGGCGACTCTCGGGGAGGGCTGCTGGTGGGGCCGTGGGGGGAGGCGGGTTTGGAGCGACAGTGCGCGTGCCCACAGAGAGAGCTCTGAGTGCCACCTGTGTCCTGTGTGCCATAGGTTCGCCACCACTGGTCTATAGTTACCCAGGTCCTTTTTTTTTGTCCCTTTTGATGATAGGAATGCTTGCCATTTGTCTTTCTTTAGTCTTTAATTATAGATTGTGTTCATAATTTCTCAAAAACCATAATAGGAGTTTTGAGGTGATATTTGGAAGTTTAAGACTCTTGGGTTTAATTGTTATGGTCCTGCAAATGTAACCTGTTCGTTAGCAAGGTGCTTTCTAGCCATTTCTTTATTTATCTTGGGTTACTGGTTTCTCCTGTGATGGTTGTTTTGCTTCAGTTGATTTGCATTCTGTTCTCCTTTGAGGAGAAAACTCAAGGTACTTGTTGAGGAATTATGCCTTTGTCCTTACCTCAGCTTTTTCAAACTGTGGACTTATCTTTCCTTTTTCTGTTATAATGTCGTGGCCAAAAACCCCCAGTTTTTCTTGCTTTTAGCTTTACTTGTGAGCTTAAATTCCTTTGGGGCTTTAACCTTTTTGATTTACTTTCTTTAGGTTATAGCAATTTCTTGGTATACTTTGTTGGTGATTACATTATCTTTATTTCTTGTATAATCTCCCTTTTAACTTGGCTCAGTCCGAATTCCTTAAGCATCCACATTGGTTTCCAAACTTTCCCCCAAATAATTTTTCCTCATTATAATGGTTTATGATTGTTCATCCAGTATCTTATTGTTTAGAACTTCTGAACACTTCTGTCCTTCCTTAGATTTGAGGATTTCTGCCAATGGGATTCTGCCTAGTTCTTTTCTAAGTTTGTTGAAATTGGCTCAACTAGCGTGTATGTACAACTATATTTTAGTTTCTGTTTCTATAATATTTTGAATTTCAAGATTATATGATTACATCTTCCTAAGGTACCCATTTCTTTTTACTTTTCAACCAGCTGACTCTCTTGTTTCTTTTTTAAATCTTTTGAAAAATGAAACAGCAGGCATTTTTGGGATCTTGCAGTCTTGGCTGAGTTTGTCTATTAATAGACACCCAGGTAGTCTCCCAATATAACAATATGTCTTATCCCTGAAAAATTATATAATCTGGACCAGAGGAATATTATCCAGATGTTCTGCCACTCCTGGCAGGATGTAGTATGCCTCACATTTCTATTGTTGTTTTCTATTATTTCAGTTCTTACCCAAATGCTCCTGACAAACATGGATGCTCATGCTTGCATCTTAGTATATCCATGCATTTCCTTCAGATACAATGCTACTCTTCCTTCACATCTGACCTGTTCCAGTTGTACTCTTCAGTCTTTGCCTTCTGCTCATGAATTTTATCATGGCAGGTTTTAGTAATGCCTGCTAAATTACACGTACCTCCCTGCCTTTCTTTCTCTTAATTCTTTCTATGTTGTTCCTATAGTCTATGCCAGTGGTGGCGAACCTTATAGAGACCAAGTGCCCAAACCGCAACCCAAAACCCATTTATTTATCGCCGGGTGGGCGTGGCCGACTGGGTGGGTGTGGCCTCGGTGATCATAGCTGACTGGTTGGGCATGGCCACAGTGGGTGTGGCCACCTCAATGATGCTTGTGGGGGGATGCTTGTGGGGGCCTGGCAGGGTTGGGGGAGATCCAGGGGGTCTCTGGTGGGTGGGGTGGTGGACTGGAGGCTCATCCTGTGGGGTGAGGCGAGGCAAGGCAGAGCGGGTGTGCCAATTGCCACGGGGCAAGGCAAGGCAGGGGCTGGAGCAGCTGCTGCCTGACACCGTCAGCCCCCCCACACACAGGCCAGCGAGTGCATGGGGGCCGCCGGTGTCGTCAGCAGCCACAGCCTCCTGCATCATGGCAGCCCCATCAGCGTGAGCGGAGACAGCCCCAGGACGGCTGGGAAGGAGCCCTCACCTGGTGCGGGTCCTTTCTACACGGTGGCTCTGATGGGGGTGGTGGCTGCTGCTCTGAGCCCCTTGACTGGCCAACCACACAGAGAAGCAGGAGGCGGTGGCATTCCCTGCATTGCCAAGCTCGGCCAACCGCAGATCTGGAAGCAAAGCTGTGCCGATCATCCTCGCACTGGTGGGGGCAGGTCAGCCCTGCAGGGAAGCAGAAGGGGCAGCTGATGCGTGAATCTGCTGCCTCGTCAGGCTGCTAGTGAGCAGCCGAGGCGGCTCCAGACCCCCGGCTGCCCCTCCACCTCCTCCTGCTTCCCTACAGGGCTGAACGGTCAGAGCAGCAGCAGAAGCCACCCCCATCAGATCCGTCGAGTGGATGCGCCCAGGCTGGGCAAAGGCTTCCTTCCGGCTATCCTGGAGTGATTTCCGCCTGCGCCAATGGGGCTCTGTGGCCAGTCCGCCATTATGCAGGACAGCCAGCATGCTATGGCTGCTGACAGACACTGTTGGCCCCCATGCGCTCGCTGGCCTCTGTGTGTAGGGGCTGATAGTGTCAGGCAGCAGATCCGGAAGCAAAGCTCTGCCGACCATCCTCGTGCTGGCGGCGGTGGCGGGGGAAGGCAGGATCTGGCATGCGGGCACCCTTTGCCGCTGCTGCTGCACATTATCCCGTGTGCGCCTCTGGACGGGGAGGGGAGGGCGTGTGCCACAGCTCACCTTCCCCCGCGAGGATGGTCGGCACAGCTTTGCTTCCAGATCTGCGGCTGGCCAGGCTTGGCGATGCAGGGATTGCTGCCGCCACCTCCTGCTTCTCTGTGTGGTTGGTCAGTCAAGGGGCTCAGAGCAGCCGCCGCCACCCCCGTCAGAGCCACCCTGTAGACAAGACCCGCACCAGGTGAGGGCTCCTTTCTGGCCGTCCCAGCGCCGTCTCCCCTCATGCCCGATGGGGCTGCACTGCGGAAGGGAGATAGCGGCTCTGATTTCACTCACTCTCCCACCAAAACTGCTCCTTTTAGGTTCCCTCACCCCACCCAGCACTTGCAGCTATTCTCGGACTGCGCATGTGTGGAGAGGGGGAGGGGGAGGAGCCTAGCAATGGCATGCGTGCCATAGGTTTGCCACCATTGGTCTATGCATTTATGTAGGCATTTCATAAATCACTCCCATACTATACAAATATTGCTCTTTCTTTCAGACATACATGCTTATGAGACTCATAAACCAGTGTAAACCAGAAAGGAAAGATAATAATCTTATTGGTCTGAATTTAAAAAGTAGCTGTCAACTAATTCTGTCACATATTATTCACTTAGGTGAAATAATTTAAAGGTTTCATACATTGTCTTTGTCTTTTAGAAATAAGATCTGATAATATAAAGTGAGAGGTTAATTTGTGAAAATGTTGTTTTGTCCCTACATCCTCTACAAAAGTTGACATTAAAGTAGATAATTTCAGAGAGCTACGACAGTTTTGCTGCAAAAATGCAGATGATCATTTGATAGCAACAAAAAGATATATTAAACCTTTTGCTGCTGTCTAGTAGTTGGTTTTATCCTGATCCTGAGAAATGCAATTTTATATGAATATTTTAGCATACTCTTGGACCTTCCGGTTTCCATTTTGTAAAGGCAGATAAAATCATATAAAATTTGGACATGTCAATCTTGTAAATATCTATGTTTGGAAAGTGGGTGTTATTACTGCTTTGTTACATAATTATTTAGTTGCAATCAGCCTACCTAACGGTTGCTTTGAAGGCCAAGCAAGCTTTATGCAAAAATAATATCCCAGCAGGGGGCAGTCAGGCACAAGGTTGATTATTTTCAGGCTTAAAATCAACTTTTCTTTGTTTGAAATCAGGAGAAAATTTCATCTATTAAGAAAAAGTTTTAAAGAGGTGGCAATTTGGGGCCTAGTATCTTTTGAGCAAACACTTGCAGTTAAGCTAGTGGTAAGCTAGAGAAAACACAGAGCTGTTTGTGAAAGTACAGCCGGTTGAGCAGAAAACCAAATGTGCTTCTGAGGGGCCCAGAAAAAGGAAAGAGGGTGGGTGGAAAATGGATGTGGCCGCGGAATCATTCACATTCTGAAATGAAGGAGCAAGCAGCAGCGTCTTGTCATTTCTGACACTGGGCTTTCCTGTTTCTTGAGCCTCCTCCTGCCCTCTCCTTTAGTTACCCTGCTTGTTAATTAACGCTGGCTCCGTGGAGATATTTACCTTTCTCTGTGGATTCCTGTGGTTTTTAAAGAATTCAGGTACTTACTGTGAGCCAAGGAATTCAGATTACCTCATAGGCTGTATTGTGGCCAGAGTCTGTTGCAGCAGTCCAGTCCTTCTCACAGTAACCCTTGCCTGGCAGGCCCTTGATATTTTTGGGAACAGAGATAATTTAGGAAGTGGGGAAATGGTAACAGGTTCAATGATCAACGCTGTTGTTGTTTTTTTAATAGCAAATGTATCCGTTTTGAGCCACAATCATTTGTACTTCTTTCTAATGCAGATTAATTACTTTAGGATTAAATTGGCTGCAACTGTTGGTCTCCAAGATCAGAGTGTCAGGTTTACTGTGAAGATGTAAAAACACCCTTGAATGATGGGTTAAAAAGAGAAAGGAAGGAAGCTGGAATGATAATTGGGTGTGGGTGGGGGTGGGGCGGAATTCAAAATTGGAGAAAGGATTTGGAATTGATTTGGAAACTACCAGATCCTGGAAAGAGTTTATTTTGCAGTAGTATGTTATTACTTTGAGCCATTCAGTTACTGGAATAATATTCTAGTGCCTCAATAAATGTTACAATCCATCATTCATTTATAATTGTTCATAATCATTGTGTTTAACTGTTAAAAGTGATTTTGAAATATTTCCTACATTGAGATAAGAATGCAACACAAGCATAAAAGAATGACTCAATAGTAATCCTGGCCTGTGATTGAGCAGAATAAAAATTTCTGTTTTCTCTTGATTCTGGAATCTCTGTCACTTTAATAAGGCTGCAAACAAAGCATTCTGGCTTAGTAGAGGAGAAGAGGCAGCAAAAAAGAGAATAGTTGTTGCAAGTGTGTTTTCAGGTTCCACTTACTGTATATATATTTAACTGAATATATGGTACTGCATAAACCTTTTCTTGTTTCATGCTAAGGGGAAGGATTGTAATATCATGCAGTAAATTTTAATGCTGTTAAATACTCTGAGAATGAGAACTTACAGATGGCCTTATTGCTTCAAGTAATAGAAAGCAGTCACTATCTTTGTTTCAAGGAATCCCTTCTTGAATTTTAATTTCTATTCCTACTACGCCTATTCTAGTAGTAGTAGTAGTAATTAATGTTTGTCCCACTTGGTTACAGGTTCTGCTTGCATTGCTTTCTCTGCAGTTCTTCCAGTGAAGCTATTGATGTATGATGTGGGTTGTTATTTTTCAGCTGACTTGTTGTAGAGTCTGATGCTGATCTGAACTAAGAGGAAGTAACTGGCCTAAGGTCACCTAGCTGATTTCCATGCCAAAGGGAGGGTTAAAACCTGAGCCTCCCAATTTCTACTTTAGTACTTTAACCAATTACTACACTGGTTAGAGCAGGCATGTCAAACTGCCAGCCTTTGGGCCGGATGCATCACGCTGAAACCGCATCCACCCCATTGCCGGCAATGAGGAAAAAGTCCCGATAGGTGGCACGACGTCACATGACATTGCGAGTTTGATATGCCTTGGTTAGAGACATCCTATAGTCAGATTAAATCCCTTCAAGGTGGAGCTTCTATTTGTTGGTGATTGGATTGGCTTCACTTTGGTTCCAATTTTGACTCTGTCATGTTTGACCCAGAAGGGACCTCTGCTTCAGCTTACTCACCAATTATAGACTTTTTTGGATCAGAAATGTGATTTATGATCTTGTCACTACATGTGTAGATTACTTCAGCAAGTTTAAATCAGGCTACCTTTGAAGCTAACTCAGAAACATTGGTTGAAAAAATTGGTTAGTTTTATTTTCATTAAAGATTGTTATGTCCATTTTTGTTTTGTAGGTTTGCAACTGTGAGATATGACCAGGGATCAAAGAATATTAAAAACCAATTCATGCATCTTACAAATTATAGTGTCAACAAGAAGAGTGGTGACTATGTCAGGTACTTAGATTTCTTAAGAGATCTTGAGCTTGAATTGGAAATAAATATTGGTTTCTATATTTATTTAATTTTTTTATATTGTGTTAAAACAAAAGGGTCTTGAAGCAGTTATTAAGTGCAGTCAAATAATATGTGAAAATATGAATTAACCAAGCAGACTTTGGAGGTAGAATTCCATCACAGGTGATCAGGATAAAAAGTATTTCTTATGTTTTAGTTGTGATGATCCTGAAGTGGAGGATTATGGAAACAAATGGAGTATGAGTGCAATGCTGAGATACCTGAAACAAGAAGGAAAAGATACAACTGGTGAGCAGATATCTATTACTATTTCCTTGAATCATCTTTAGAACACCTTTTCATTTTAATTTTTTTCCTCTTTTGAGTCAGTGTTGACCCTTGGCACCTACCTAGACAAATCTCTACAGTTTTCTTAGTAACATTTTCAAAAGTAGTTTGCCATTGCTTGCTTCCTAGGGCTGAGAGTGACTGGTTCAAAGTCACCCAGTTGGTCTTTGTACCTAAGATGGGACTAGAATTTATAGACTCCCAGTTTCTACCCTAGTACCTTAAGTATTGTACCAAACTGGCTGTTCTTCATAATTATTAGTAGATTTAATTATCTACCGGTAATTGTCTGAAACTATTCCTAACAGTTCTTCTTCTCTACTTTGACTACTGTACTTCTTCTGGGCTATAATCTCTTATCTTATTTTTCTCTGAATATGTCTTTTTGATATGTTCTTATTTTTCTTTGCTGTGTGTTTCTCTTTGGAATTGGAATTGTCTTTTGTAATAGCACTTTCCTTTGAACAGTGACTTCTTTAGTGAATGCCTTTCATTTAAGAATTTTATATTCTGTAGGAGATCTTATGCTCTTTGATTGGCCTACTGATAGCATGGTTAATTGACAATTGAAATTTCAACCTGTCTTTGAAATAATTAGTTTGAGGCATTCAGTGTTATCAATGGTGACAGAAGACTTGTCTGGCAAAATATGTCCTTGTTCATTATCTTTTTAAAAAATTCTTTATCAATGTGACTTTCATTGGCACATTTAAGTATGGAATTAACTGTATGTCTACTTGAGACCATTTAATTAAGATGAAAAATTTTAAACATGCTCGCGAACTCATATGAAATGGAACTGTATAATAATAATAATAATAATAATAATAATAATAATAAAGTTGGAAGGGACCTTGGAGGTCATCAAGTCCAACCCCCTGCTCAGGCAGGTAACCCTATACCTGAGCAGGGGGTTGGACTCTAGGAAAGAGAATGTTGAAGATTCAGTTTCTGGGATATCTATGTGGGCAAGAATGTCACAAGGCTGAAAGATGGGTATTTGATCTTAAACCAAAGATAACTTTGGAGGACCTTCAGTATATCTATGAGAGTTTCTGAACATAGATAATTCAGGAATAGCAAGAAATATATTTCTTTTTGTTGTAAATAAGATCATTGTAGAGAGGACCAGAAGTACTTTTTATATGAATACCGTAAGTTTGTTTCTGATTATGAAATCAATTTTTGTAGGCATGTTCTCAAAGATATTTTGATTCTTATTGAAAAGGAAAGTCTCTTGTATTATACCCCCCCTTTTTTTGACAACTTGCTCCAACTGATAGAGCTCAAAAGCCCAAATAGACCCAAGGCGCTCAATTTTTTCCTTCCTTTACTATGCAGTGTCCTACAGAAACTGTCATTAGAAAATTTTCTTCTGGCAGTCATCTGGGGTCATACTTTCCTTTAATAGCTTATAAATGTTCAGGATCACTGATGGACATGGTATAGCAAAATATAGAGCCAAATCCCAAGCATGGCTAACCGGTGACAGTTGGAAAAAATTAGAAGCTTAACTTGTGGAATATTTTTCATGAAGAGACTTTTGGAACAGACATGAAGGTGAATATGTTATTTTTATTTCTATAAACCATTTCACAATCTTTTAAATAAAAATTATACGAGATGTACAAAATATTTCAAATCAATAAAAAGAGTTCCAAATTTGTTTCTTTGTTTTGATTTTGACACCACCTGACTCAAACCAATTTTGGTCAGCTTACAATATAAAAACTGAACTACAAATGGAATAAGGTAAATAAGTACAATAAAAGGAATAAATAAGATGGAAAAGTCAGACAAATATCACCAAAACACAGGCAACGTATGCCAAATTCATCCAACAAAAGGATTAAAGGTGTGGTTGCAAAGATCAGGGGACGTCATTTTGCATCTGAAACTAAATTTCATTTTTACTGTTAAAATATTGTTGGTTAACAATTCTTGACTTAAGATATATTGCTCTTGTTTTCTTTCCCATTTTTATCTTAGTTTTGATGGCCAGCGTGGAGGATCTGATAATTAAGACAGTAATTTCAGCTGAATTGGCTATTGCAGCAGCCTGTAAAGCCTTTGTCCCACACCGTGGTGTTTGCTTTGGTAAATCATCTTTATTTTTACATTTTCTGTTTGTCACATTCAGGGAATATATTGGTACACAATATAATATAATCAGTTTGCATCACTTAGGGGATGTCATTCCACAGAATTGGCACCTCCTCAATGAGGACTCATCTCTGCATTGCCATTATTCTGGAACTTGCAGAGGAGAGATGCATCCTGCTTAGGTCTTCTAAATGGAATTGATAATGGTTGTAGGTTTTTTGGTTTGTCTCCTTACAGTACAATGTATTGGCATATGACAGTTTTGATCATAATCATGATCATTGTTACTCATGTAGTCTGTGATGAAAATAATGATCCTGATCCTTTTTTCCTGTCCCAAGAACCTCAGGGAATGCACAGGACCCTTCTTACCATTCCAGCTCCAATACTGAGAAGATGCTTAAAATTTATTTCCCCGCAAGGCCAGAGCAAATCATTGCCTTTCCTTTCTGATTCTGAACTGGGAAGAGAAGATTGTTAAGAACTGTACTTGTGAGAATTGTATACCTGCTGTGACACTGCATTTGGGAACACCCATCCAATAGGACTTGCCTGCTTCAATATATTTTGTTAGGTGGTGGTGGTGGGGATTGGGAGATGTTTCTGTGCTGGTGGGCATTTAGAGCTAAAACAAGCCTTTATATAACCTGTCCAGAGTTGGTACTGGAAGCAAGATGTCTTCTTGGAGACCACAGAATCTTTAGATGCCCCTGAAGTTGAAAATGGACAATAGAAAGGAGGTTGCTTTTGTCCATACAGTTCATTTCACAAATCTCTTCAGTAAGAGATTGGGACAAGACCTGATAGTATGATATGCTTACAAATAGGCACTTGGTCAGATTCAGCTAAAGCATGCCAACCCCTGACCTTAATATACTGTACAAATGTTAAACATAAAACCAGAATGTCCAGCTGGATTTCATTAAGGATAAATTTGGTATTCTGTTTCTCTTAGTGTACTAAATAACCATACATTCCTGGAAGGTGGGAAACAAGATAGTTCTTTTTTTGTTTACAATCAAGCATACCGTTTTTGACTGAAAAAAAATTCAGTTTTCAGCTTTGGCTACTGTCCACAAATTATTTACTCATTTTGAAAATTGAGTCAGCTAGTGACTATTGCAACTTCTGTAGAATTAAATCTTGTATATTACACATTGCATAAAGGAGGATTTGTTTGTATTCTGAACTTAGATTCTTTTTGTTGCAGTGAATAATTTGGCACTGTAGCATTTTGAAAGATAAAGTGTGTCAGTATTTAGATTCTTTATAAGACTCCCTATTCCAATAGTTTTAAGTTCCATCTATCAATATTTTCTCCTGTGTAGAATTTTTTTTACAAAAGCAAACTGAACTACTCACAATATTTAAAATGTAGTGTACAATACAATTCTTGTGTAATAAAGATGTGGGACAGACTGGGACATTATATCCCTTCTTAGTTTTCATGCTCAGAGGAGCAAACCATTTATTCAGCTTTAAAAACACATTTGTTCATTTAAAACTGAACATTTGTTAAAAGGTTTTACTATATATAATGTAATTTAAGTCAAATATGCAAGGATATATTGACAGAAATCATAATTTAATTTACAGGATTTAAAACACCTGTATTCTTAAGTAGCCTATTTAAGCCAAGGTTTTTAACTGTATATGAAGAATTACTTTTCCTGTGCTATGAATTATTTCCAAAATGATGGACATCATTATTCATACTCATATATATTATTTGCTTTTTAAAACATCCTGCCCTCATTTATGTAATTATATCTTTCTGTATGTTTGGTCGTTTAGCTGGTTTGGAAACATTTTTTTAATATACTTCATAATGTATGAAACATTCTACATTTTGACCTAGGATAAACTGTTTCTGACATCATATGCAAAGAACTCCCTAAGACTAAGGAGCTTGCCTGAATCTTAACAGGAATATAAAAGTTGATGGTATGGAATAAAATACGTGTAATCCTCTCTGTTAAACTTCATGAAGCATCTGGACCTTGTTACTGTCTGGCTGTATTTAACCACTTATGTAGTTGAGAAGCTATGAATGGAAATATTCCCTAAATTTGTAATTCATAAATGTCCTGAAATACTAGTCCTTGTAATGGAAAAAGGACTAAAATGAACTTTAGTTAGAGCTCATGGAAGGCAAGGTCTGGGGTTTTGGAATTGTAATTATTGTTTTTAAATAATAGTTGTCAATATTCCTAAAACTAGTGATAATTAAAAAAAACTTTAAATACAATTCCAACAAAACTATATGTAAAATCTGAATAGAACTACCAACATGAAAAGGGTGAAAGAAGAAAAAATGATTTTGTCTAATTTTCTAAATAGAGTGTAGTAGTTATGTCTTTATAGAAATGAATACAACTCAGTTTTTTAAATAAGAAAATGAATCTTGAGAACATAGAAGTATATTGTCTAATCCAGACCTGGGCATCTTATGGCCCATAGGCCACATCGCCCTTTGACTGTCCCCATCCAGGACACTCTTGATAAATAGACAAGTTCCAGATTTTAGGAATATAATTGAACATCAGTGTAATATTTTTAAATGTTTACTTCCTCCACTACCTGCTTAGATATCTACAAATAATCTAATGTTTTCAGTGGCCTGGATGCCCTTTCATAAAACCACTTTGTGCGGGATGATTGATGATAATACCTTTTGCAATAATGCCAAAGCAACAGATATTGGATGGTAACTTGCACAATTTATGAGGTTTTGTTCTCAAAATTAGCCTCATTTGGCAAGGGCAGGCTCTTTTTTTTCAAATAGCTGTATAGGAAGTAGGCTCTTCTTACAGTTCCATTGAATGGGCATACAAAATACTTGTTAGATACCGTAATCCTCAGATTTTTGATCAACCACGAAAAGGGGGTTGATATGGATATTTCCCCCATGTATGTATAAGCTGAAATATGCTCATGTTAGTGAGTGTTGGGTTTTGGGTTTTTTTTTTTGCTAAACTTGTATTTTTCTTGATTGTATCATGTAGTGATAGAGCTTACATTAAGCAAAGCTTTGATATAAGAGCTTTAGAGATACATGTTGGCAAAGAATTGAGACTTCTCTGCCAAGGAAGATGGAAATGACTCCAATAGTTAGTACCAGTGAATGCCTTCACTTGCTTTCTAGTACTGCCCTAAAGGCTTTCCTTTGGTAAGTCACCTACTGTTTCTTCCAGCTCTATATACAATACAGGATGGAAGCTGTAAAATTAGAAAATGCAAGCTAAAAGCTTTTTATGACTTTGGTCTTATCAAGAATTAATATTAAAGCTGGCCAGACCTAGTACGATAAATGATATTTTATGATATTCATCTTATAATTGACATCCTTGATAGCATTACATTAATAGTGCAGTAATATCAGTTATATTAAATGTAGCTACTAGGGACAGTAGACTGGGTAGAATCATATCTGTGAAGAAATAGGATTTAGTATGAAAAGGACTAAACACTGTGTCAAGGCTATTAAAGGTATATGTTTGGCCATTGGATCCTATTATCAATTTGTTAATTATATCTTTAGAGTAGAAAACTGCATGTCACTTGAAATAGCTGATGTGATTTTTAATTAAAGCATGAGTTGTTGTTTTCCAATGCGAAAAAATGGTGTATGGGAAAAATTAGCAAGGAACTTAGAGGGGTTTAAAGAGAGATAAAGTAAGCAACAGAAGCTTGTTTGGAATCTTAAAGAGAACAGTAGAATAAATCTTATAGTTTGAGGAAACAGGAATGAGGAAAACCTCTGTGAGGTGGCATAAATTCTCAGAATCAGAATAACACTTAGATTTATATACAGTTTCATAGTGCTTTTTGGCCCTCCCCAAGCAGTTCACAGAATCAGCATATTGCCCCCAACAATCTGGGTCCTCATTTTACCAACCTCGGAAGGATGGAAGGCTGAGTCAACCTTGAGCTGGTCAGAGGGGAACTCCTGGCAATGGGAATGCAGAGTTAGAATACTGTATTCTAATCACTGTAATACCACAGCTCTAGAAATATCTCCATTTGTAGTTGCTATTTTGATTTTTCCGTAGATTGTAGGCATGGAAAGTTATACGCTTGTGGCCCTACAAAATGGCTCTGAACTGTAATTCTCATAACTTCTCACCATTGACTATATTATCTAACTTAAGCAGCATTTAGAAGCCCACTAGTATCCTAGCATATTGGGAAGCCAATGATCAGTCTGGTTGATAAACCAGTTTATTCATACTAGAACATGAAGAACAGTAGTCTAGCTGGCTTGCTTGATACGTAATTGATACGTAACTGATTATCTAGAATATTTCAAATGTCTTGGTTTGATGGCATATCTCTCTATGTGTGAATAGCTGAATAGCTTGCTAAGCACTAGCTTCCATAACCATTATATGATTTTTTAATATAATTTGCACAAACTCTATAGAGTTTATGTATATTTTCCAAAGAAGTACTATACATAGGATAATCTTTTTCAGTTTGATTGTGGCTGTGATGGTGCAAGGTGAAGTCCTGCACAATTAGAGACCAGATTAGAGAAGGATGACCTACCATAACATCTACGTACTTAAAACCATAATCTAAAAATTAAAGTGTGCAATCTCACTTTTCATTTTTTTAATTTATATCTATTTATATGGTCACCCATCTTACCAATGAGAGTCTGGGTGGCTAACAAGAGTTAAAATGCAATATTAATAATACAATTATATTTAGAAAAAAACACATTTCCCAGCCAAATAACTAAATAAAAGAGCCAAAGTGGCTGTTCAACAGGCTATTTTGTTTGCGCTTGTTATTAGGAGGAGTGGAAAGTTATAACCATGAACTGAATCTTTATCTTCTGACCTCTGGTGATCTTTTAGAATGTGTCTGTTGGTTTCTGAGGATTACATCAGGGATTGCCTGTGTGCTTTTAATTGTCTTTTCATAGAAGACTATGAACTTGTTGGCTTTAAAAATATGTGCTGAAATCCTCCTACTGTTGATGACTATACCCCTTGTTAAATTCCACACTTGCGTGATATGAAACTGGAATATACAGAACCATGATAGTGGGATTTCTGGTTGCCTTTGGGTATTTAGCTTTTCAAACATTAAAAAATGTTTTTACTTTTTTGCATGACAAGGAGAGCTATGTGTCCAGGGATATTTTTTTCCAAAGGATCTTTAAGATTTTGTTTAACACTTTATGATATGTGTGTAAAATATTTATTTGGTCATAGGGACTCAAAGTATTTTCTTTAGTTCTTCTCTGTTACTGTCTTTTATTGCCTTTACACACTCAGTTGCTTCTTTCTCCTTGAACTAATCATGCAGTCCTTCCTGATCAGATAAAAATGTACTACTCCATTTGTGCTACTTTTACTTATAACTTGCATAGACATGTTGTTAGATTGTGGGAGGAATCCACTACCTTGATCAAAGTCCTGTCAGCAGAAACTGAACACTACACTCTACTAGTTGTATTCTAGGAGTAGTATATAGGAGCAAAATGTTATGATATTTATGAGCAGTGTTGCATTTATTTAGTCTTACTTCCCAATGGTGTGGAATCCATACTAATTGTTAATCCTTAACTATGGAAGTCCATAGCAAATTCTCATATATAGGGTAACATTTTGAGAGAAAGGAAAAGCAAAGCATAATCTATATTATGATAATCTGTTTCTGTATTTATACCAATTTATTTTAATGTTGCATTTTTCAGTTTTCACTGTGGGCAGTTTCCCTTTCCCCCATTTTCCAATTTGAGACTGGAAGTTAGAAATAAATTGTAGACTTAGGTGGTCCAGTGCTAAATTCTCTAGAGACTATAAGCATTATATATGCTTCCTGATCAAGCAATAATCTGGCAGATAGTCTGGAAAATGCCATTGCTTGGTATTCTAATGTAAAGCCTGAATAGCGTCTGCATTGAGTGGAAAGGGGCCCACTTTTGAGAAAAATAGACAAAACTGACTACTTTCTTTTCCTGTGACAGGCAAAGGAAGTCAACATAAACCAGCTTCACATAGGATAAATCCATTTAGTAGATGTAATAAATACTGTCTGGCATACAAAAAATATGCATATGTTTATGTAAAATGTAGCTAGCTTATCTCCATTAATACAAATTCAGTGAGTGTTACAGAGTCATCCACGAGTTAAATGAGGGAAAGTGGGAGCTTTCAGCACTCTATGCAGACCATTGCATAGGTGATTCAAAGGAGGGACGGAAAGAATGAGACTGGTATATTCCGGTTCCAGCTATTAAAGGTTTCATTGTTTTGACTTTGGGAGTCTGCTTCTGGGTGGGCATAGAAATCCCCCTCCCCATTATAACACATACCAAAGCTTTGAAGCGGTACAAAAGCCTTCCCAGGGGATAACAGGGAAGGTGAGAAGGATCAGAATACATTTTTTTGAGTTATTTTTCATGACTACACTTACATTTCTCTGCATTCATTGAAAAAAACATCTGGAGTGGGATTAATTATATTAGAGTGCTGCATCACAGGGTCAAGTTTTAATACAAGTGATGAGGTGTTTTGAGTTGGCTAGAGAATTTTCTAGGGTAGGTAAGACCATAAATATAAAGAAAGCATGTTGTAGTACTGACACATTATTCTGATAAGATTTTTAACCCCTTTGTTGTTATTTGTTAACCAGATTGAAAGAGCACATGGCAGGTTAACTTCAGAATTGTATTACCACCATAATATGTTATTGGTTATTCTGTGGAATGATTGGTCTGATGGTTTGTTTGCTTGCTTTTTAAGAGATGATTTTGGAATACTAATTAATTCTCCCTGTGTTTCACTGATTGGTAGGTTTACAAATTTGTGCCATGATCACACCATTGAAGCTTCCTCACTGGCTCTCTCTCTCCCTCTCCAGTGGAATGGGACAACTCATCGCAGCCAACTTGCCACAGCCAACTCACTGCAGGACAATTCAACAAATACAAAAGTTAAATTAATTTCAATAGAACCATGGCTGATAATAATAAAATGAGTCAGTCCAGATATAACAAGAGTTAAAATAATTTCGATGAAAACATGGTCACCAATAATAGAACTAACTGAATGAAATGATTAATATAGCGTTGAATTGTCCCGACATGAGTTGTCCTGCAGTGAGTTAGCCGTGGTGGATGTCCTGGGACAAGTTGACCATGGTGAGTTGGCTGCAGTGAGTTGGTGATGGCGAGTTGTCCTAGACTCCTCTCCAACTACAAGAGTAAATGGGATAATCTAAGGTATTGTTTCCCCTTAAAACACAGTTTCCTTTAAAAACCACTAGGAAGGTTATTGAAGCAATTAATCATTTTTAGCTCTCATTTGCAGAGAAATTCGAGATTCAGTTTGACTTTTAAATGGTATTCCTCATGACAAATAATGTCATTTTTAGTATGGTATAATAAGTTCTCCAAAGTTCTGAGAAGCCTGAATATATGGAGTTTAGCATTTAATTGGCTAAACTCAGGAAATCAGAGATTGTTCTTCTGCGGGAGATTAATTTTGGCTTTGTCCCAAGAGTCTGGCTTTCAGTCATCCTATGCATTCTATGCTAAACATTATGCTGAGGAAAAGGAGGGTGAGGCGGAGAGGACTGAAAAAGGAGCACCTGCCTATCAACATGCAAGTAGCATACCAGACAATCTACTTTCGGTTGTACTCCTTGCAATAATCCCTGAGCATTTGCTGAAATCCAAGATCTTATTCAAGGAGATAATAAGTAATTTGTGTAGCTAAGCCAATTATATTAACCTATTTGGAATTCTATTTGTCTGTATTGGTTGCCTGTTTCTCTTGTCCTCCAAAACTCTAGAGATTTGGATTCATTAGTTTCTCCATGCACAAGAATTGAATGGTTACACAGCTATCTGCCTGTGGTTTGGGAATGGTAGATATTTTGCTAGATTCTGTAATTCAGGGCTTTGGCAGAAAGCTCCATAGCATCTTCCTTTCTATTTGTTTTATGGCTGGAGAAATGATATTAGTGAAAGGGCAAAAAAAAAAAAAGGTCAACCTGGGCAGATGAGAATATGTGAAGAGAGTCAGCCTCAGTGATGAAGACTGTTTTGTGAGTATCTTTTAATGGAAGCCTTTAGGAAGGAATCTGTCAGTAAAGTGCTTTAAAAATTTTTCCCTCCTGGGTCCTTAACATGGTACCAGGGGCATCAGTATTCTTGTGAGTGCCAATGTTTCCATCCATAGTTTTCTACCAGACTCCTTGCCAATTTAAATTCATTTTATTCATTTTCAGTTTTTAAATTTTCAGTTGAAAAGTGGGAAATTAGAATGCTGCAAAGCATCAGCCTCAAACATAATTGATACTTCAAACAATGCCTCTGTGCCTGGCTTAGGTCTCCAAAACATTTTTAGAGTTTAGAATGGCAGGGATCTAAAGCTCCCCCTTCAAATGTCTCTATTATCTCAGAAAACAAAAAACAATAAGATGAATTAGTGGAGAGTATTCTGTGAAACTAGAAATGATGTTGGAAATGATATTCTACCAATCTAGCTTCTGATAATTGGATTTTTTTTCCTTAGTAATTTGTATCAGATCTCCCATTTTATGAAAATAAAAGTAGTATACTTTCAAAATTCCAGATGTGCACTTAACCCCCCAAAAGTTGTGAACTCCCAGCTTATAGTATGGCCCTTGTTTCTAGACCTCTCTGTGGTAGCAGACCCAGGAGATCTCCTTGGTTTACTGAGGAACTCAGGGGGATGAAGCGCCAGAAGAGATGCCTAGAGAAACGATGGAGGAAAAGTAAATCCGTATCTGACCGAACACTTGTAAGATCTTATATCAAGACTTATCAGGTGGCGCTCAAGGCGGCAAGATGCGCGTATCATTCCGCCTTGATTGCATCTGCGGAATCCCGCCCAGCCGCCCTGTTCAGGGTAACTCGCTCCCTCCTTAATCAGGGGGGGGTTGATGCACCCTTGCAGGGTAGTGCTGAGGACTTTAATAAGTTTTTTGCGGATAAAATCGCCCAGATTCGGATGGACCTTGACTCCAATTGGAATGCAGTATCGGCTGATAATGATTCAGTCGAGATGACAGGGACTCGTCTTGATCCTGTTGTGTGGGAGGAGTTTGACCCGGTAGCACCTGATGAAGTCGACAAGGCCATTGGAGCTGTGAGCTCCGCCACCTGTTTATTGGACCCGTGCCCCTCCTGGCTGGTTTCGGCCAGCAGGGAGATGACGCGGGGCTGGGTTCAGGAGATTGTCAACGCTTCTTTGAGGGAGGGGTCCTTTCCGGCTCCCTGCAAGGAGGCAATTGTGCGCCCCCTCCTCAAGAAGCCTTCCCTGGACCCAGCTGTTTTAAACAACTACCGTCCTGTCTCCAATCTTCCCTTTATAGGGAAGGTTGTTGAGAAGGTGGTGTCACTCCAGCTCCAACGGTCCTTGGATGAGGCCGATTATCTGGGCCCTCAACAGTCAGGATTCAGGCTCGGCTACTCCAATGGTGGGATTCAGCCAGTTCACATCACTTTGGCAGAACTGGTAACTAATTTTTTGTTGCCCAGGCCCAGAATGGACTTCTAGAAGCGACATCCACACAGAGAACCGGTTGTTCACCACCCCGAGTCCTTCGGGAGAGGGGCGGTATAGAAATTTAATAATAAATAAATAAATATAAATAAATAAATCCCACCAGTGGAGACATCACTTTTGGTCTATTTCCTTGCCTCCTTTCCAGAAGTATGTGTGACCAGTTGTACCTTAGTTTCCCCCCAAAAAAACCTATTGTTAAAAACCAATTTAAAGATTGAAACAACTATGTGATGAACTGGCTAAATCACATCACAGGCTTAATTTTTGTATTTCCTTTTTCCTTGCTTATGGACAGTTTTTGTTTTCTTATCTGTTTTTGTATTTATTCTTGCTATTTAATCTTTTACTGAGAATTCTCCCTAGTTTTCACTTGATAGTATGCATATAATTTAGATTCAACTTTCATTTTTACAGGGTGTGCACTGCAAAGTAGTCATTTCTGACATGTGGTGGCTTGGTAATACAGACATAAATTTTGTTTGTGTGGTCTGATTACTTCATTTTTCCCACTTGATTGGAATGATGTCTTTTAATCCATAGCAACAGCTGCCAAGATATTGTCTAAGAAGTAAAATCTAATGGCTGTTTTCTTTTGAATAAAGTTTGAGTGAACTGGGTATTCCTATTGAAAAAATATACACTTTCAAATATTTATTTACTTTGGGGAAAAAGAATCTTTAATTTTATTATTTTTCCTCTAGAAAATATTTTGATGTAAAGTTTTGGGAGATTCCTTAATTGTGTTTAGTAAAGTTTCTAGTATAATGTGTTTAATATGCATAGTGAGAAAATTGGGTCTTATATCTGTCATGGAAACAGGACAAATGTACTGCATGTTCTCAGGGGCACTTGTAAAACACAAAAACAATTTGAGTAAAGTAAGATGACTTTTTGGAGCAAATGTATATATATATATATATATATATATATATATATACACTTACGTACATAAATATTACCTAAATGTAAACCAGTGCCAGTCTCATAAGTAAAGTTTTAAAAACAGTATTAATGATCCATAAAGAGGTAAGAAAAATACTTATCAGGGCCTTGACTTCAGACCATGAGACAAATTAGAAATCCAGTTAGAACTGAAGTAATAATAGTGGCAACTCTTGAAAGTTAGCAAACCTTGTCATGTTGTTCATAGGGTAAACCGATCATATAAATCCATGTTTTAGCCTTGTTTAGAAACGCCGCTATGCTATCATCTGATATATTTTGTGCTTTGTTTCAGAGCTTTATGGTTTTGATGTTCTCATTGATTCTACTCTCAAGCCTTGGCTGCTGGAGGTGAATCTGTCCCCTTCCCTGGCCTGGTAAGGGAACTGTTATGAAATGATTGCCACTAAGTAATTTTCTCCTGAATTTGTTTCCTTTGATTTTTTTTTATTTCTCAAGTTGATGGATATAATTTATGGATATAATTTAGCCTGTAACACTCACTCTCTTGCTTTATGTATCAGACATAGAAGGAGGCGTATGTATGCAAGGAGGAATGTTTTTAAATTTTGTTTTTGGTCTTTGAACTACCAGATCACAAGAAGATAATACCTATTAGAGATGTACAAAATTTTCTGAATTTAAAATGCCCTGGATTGAGGTTGAAATGGTTGTTCTGACCTTATCAGAAGCATTCTTAGTTTGAAACAGGGCTATTCTTTTTTTCTCTGAATACTACTAGTTTGTCTGGGAGAATATGTTTTGATGTGAAACAGCTGCTTCAAATTCAAAGTGTTGTGTACACTTCTATTACCTGCCATATCTCCTTTTGGCTAAAACGGTAAGAGGCAGGATTGAGCAGAAATAATTGGGTAGATAGAGGTCGATGTTTAAGGATAACTACAGTGTTCATATTACTTTGGCCCTTTCTCAATAACCCATTGTAGATTGTGGGCGGGGGTGGGGGAGGCTTGGATAAGATTATTTTCCTGCCATCTCAGGTTAAATAAACAAATACTGAGTTTTATTTCATTCAGATGACGAAGCAAAAAAGGATTTTTCAAAGGAGGAAAGAGATTGGATTCACTATGCCAAATAGTATTCTGCCCTAAATTGTCCTAAATGTCATTTCTTTTTCTATTTCATTAACTCAGAAAAGTGAAAAGCTTCCTTTTTTCTAAAAAGGAAAAGACAGCGTTCAGTAAGGTCTTTTATCTGAGATAATTAATGTTTAATTTCTTTGTGAATGGAGGTTTATAAGATAACTTTCAATCGGATCTGTGACCTTGCACATGATGCCTTGTTTTTTCAAGGGGTCCTTGGTGCTCCCTGGGATTTCTTGTTTTTTTGCAGATGTTTCATTATCCTAACTAGGTAATGTCATCAGTGCTAGTAAGGAGTGCTGTTGGCTGTCAGTTTATATTCTGGTAACTTGCCTGTCTGGGTGAGTGTGGGCGGTCTTAGGGATTCTTTGGTTGGGCTGTTTACTAATGGCCCTTTGGCAGTTTCTTGATTGGGCTATTGCAGTGGTTCTCAACCGATGGGTCGCGACCCCATTTGGGGTCGAATGACCGTTTCGCGGGGGTCGCTGGACACCGCGGTCCGCCATTTTGTTTTTGTTTTTTGAATTTTTGAATTTTTTTTATTTTTTTTTCGGCGTGCGCGCGCTGCGCATGCGCGGATCAGCCCATCGCGTGCGCGTGCCACGCATGTGCGGATCCACCCATCGCGGTCCGCCATTTTGTTTTTTTTTGTTTTTTTTTTTAATTTTTTTTGGCACGCGCGCGCCGCGCATATGCAGATCGGCCCGTCACGTGCGTGCCGCGCATGCGCGGATCGGCCCGTCACACGCGCACCGCGCATGTGCGGATCCACCCGTCGCGGTCTGCCTTTTTTTATTTTATTTTATTTTTTTTATTTTATTTTTTTCGGCGCGTGCGCCCTGTGCACGCACAGATTGGCCCAGCGTGCGCGCCCGGGTCGGGGTCACTGCGCGCTTGGGTGGGGCAAGTGGGGTCTCAACCTGAAAAAGGTTGAGAACCACTGGGCTATTGCTTACTTGTTTATTGGTCTGAAATTGACCTTGGGTTGAGTGGTCAAGGACTTTTTGATGAAGTTGCTGTGGGTATCCATTTTGTTGGAATGGGTTGTATAGATGCTCCATTTCCTTTTTCTGCTCTTCTGGGTTGCTTTACCACTCAATCCAATACAGCACAACCAACACAAACCCTAAAAAGAATTACACTGCCATACATCAAGAATATCTCAGAAATCGCAAATAGACTGCTGCTAGCACATGGAATCAGCGTAGTAAAGTAGGAAAGGCCTCTGAAGCCAACCTGGGGCTCCATTCTCAGTTGCAAAGGCCTCTCTTGAAGGCCTCTGCCGGCGAAACAGAGATTGGGGGGGCGACATGCACATGAACTTGGGGTTCCGTTCTCAGCTGCAGAGGCCTTTCCTCAAGGCCTCTGCTGGCAAAATGGAGGCCGGGGGTGACACTTGCGGTGGCTAGGTGCTGAAGAAGTGGGCTGGTGGCAGTCATGCGGGCTCCTGCTGGTCAGGGCTGTTGGTGCCACCGGCACAAGGCAAGGTAGGTGCCAGGGAGTGGGAGGCTTGGCTGCGGGAGCTCTGAGGTAAGGGGGTGTGGGGCAGCTCCATCCCCTTCCCCACCTGCCTCACCTCCAAGGCGGCACCGCGAACAACTCGGGGAAACATGGTAGCACTGATAATGTTACCTAGTTAGGGTAATGAAATGTCTGCAAGAAAACAAGCAAGCTCAAGCACCAAGGACCCCTCATTTCAACCCTGAGCTATAAATATTCTCCTTCATTTTTCAATATTATTAATATTGATTTAAGAAAAGAAGTCTTAGTATTAGTATAATATTCACCCCATTTTAATATTTGGTTCTGCTTGTAGTAAGTATTGAAAATTCACTTTCACGAAAATTACGTTCAAGGGATAAAATAACAAGACCTTCAGTGCCATTTTATTTAAAAGTAATTCTCTGAGAATTTTCATCTATAGTTTTTTTTTAATGATGAATCTGGTTTTGGTTATCTCAATATTCAAGAATAAGTGAATGAAACTGGAAAGATCCCAAACATTAAAAAAAAATACCCTGGATCTTGGAGAATCTCACAGAAAACCTCAAATTCTTCAGAGAGGACTCTTGCTCTACCACAGATATTGTAAGAAATAGTTCCAGTCTGGAAATGCTGATTTTTCAATCTAGTAGAACATTAGATAAAGGGAAATCTAAGATTTCTTTAACCTAGGCTCAGAATGTCAAGGCAGAAAGATTTTCATAAAATTATATATGTATTATTATTATTAAGTCATGTTATCTGCTTAAATATATGCAAAATCTCCAATTCTGTTTCTTCTGTCAGCAATGCTGATTTGGCAGTTCCAGGAATGGGACTTTCTATGCTTATTCTGATAGGACTTGTACAAATTGATTAAATTTTCCTCAAAGATGCATATTAAAGTGATTAATCAGTTGGTCTTATTTATCCTCTTATTCCATACTGCTAGTGATGCTCCTTTGGATCTGAAAATTAAAGCTAGCATGCTTTCAGATATGTTCACACTTGTAGGTGAGTGTTATATCAATTCTTGTTCAATATCATATTGCATATATTGTATAGTTCAGACTTGGTTTGAACTAATTAATGTTTTATATTATGTTCCATATATGTAATATTAGCTCTTTTTCATATATTTAACTATTGTGTTACATAAGTACCTTAACCTTATTAAGGTACTTAGAGTTTCATTTTAGCTCCAACAGGCAGGAATTTGTTTGGGGCTAAACTGATCTTTTCTACCAACATCAATTTTATTTAATGTATAGCAGGAACAAAGTAAGTTACTTTATAGTTTTCCTTCCAGACTTTAAGACAAAGTGCTGAAGAGGCCATGTTAAAATTGGTTGTGTGAATCTGGTAAATGCTTTGTAGTAGTATTGGGAATCATTCTGAAAAGTAAAATGAAATAATTAGTAACAGGCACATACAGTATTTGTGCAAAGTATGACAGCACTAAGTACGGTAGCATGAAAAAGCATTGAATAAATGGTGTGATATACCTGTGTGTCTATATATATTTAAGATTGACATTTGCATAATGTTTTGGAAACGTGGCAGCTGGGATCATTCTGCAGTTTTCTTCCTCCTAGCATTTTCCTGCACATGGCAGGTCTGCTTTTTTTCTGGATTTTGAGCCATTGATGGTAACACAAATTGCAGTAATGTCTAACATTACAAAAAGTAATCTGCCATGATTGCTGTTAAAATGCCTATAAAATGGGAACTATATATCAATAAAACAAAGTTATGTTTTAGAGCTGTCACTGCATCCAAGCTTCAGAAATATACATTTCCATCCATCCATCCATCCATCCATCCATCCATCCATCCATCCATCTAGTTTCTCCTTTTTGTATTTTACAGCTCAACGTAAGAGTTCTTTTCACAAATTCATGCTTAACTTTAAAGAATAAATGTTATTTGTTACAATGTAAATGTAATAGTAACATATAGGTAGTCCTTGACATACAACAGTACGTTTAGTGACCATTCAAAGTTACAACGGAAATGAAAAAAGTGACGTATGACTGTTTTTCACACTTACAACCTTTGCAGGATCCCCATGACCACATAGTCAACATTCGGATGCTTGACAACTGGTTCATATTTATGACAGTTGCTGTTTTCCCAAGGTCATGTGATCATCTTTTGCGACCTTCTAACAAGCAAAGTTAATGGGGAAGTCAGATTCCCTTAACAACCGTGCTACTAACTTATTGACTGCAGTGATTCACTTAACAACTGTGGCAAGAAAAGTCATAAAATGGGGCAAAACTCATTTAACAAATGTCTCACTTAACAATAGAAATTTTGGGCTCAATTGTGGTCATAAGTCAAGGACTACCTGTAGTTTCTGCAGAGGGGACCCTACTCAACAAAACCTTTAATTAAGCAGTGCCCTGGGGAAACATCTATGATAGCCTTAGTTTTTAGGTGGTACATTGATGCTCTCAAGGCAATTGATGCATAATTAGATGTCCTTTATGTGACATGTCTTCCTCCCTTCCTCTCTCCAAGGCTTTGTTTGTCAGGATCCAGGTCAGCGGTTAAATCGGACATCTTATTACTCCTCTGAGACAAGAAGAAATCCATACCAAAAAACTCAAGTAAGGAGAGAAAAGTTAAAACAATGCTCCTTTGCTGTCATTATTAAATAATGAATTATATTTGCTCAATGACCTCTCTATACTTTTTCTCCTCTGACTATTTTCCTTTCTACTTTTAAACTGTTCTTTAAAATAGAATTTCTTTTTTCTTAAAACTTTAGTCATGCATAGTTTCTGCACTATTGGGAAGTAAAATGCTCTCTAGAAGTCCTTTGTGCACCTGGGAGGGTATTGTTACTTCTTTATTTGGTGCTCTTAATATTTATGACATTTAAGAGGGAGGGAAGAAGAGTCAAGGTAAGCAGAGAAGTAACACACTGTGCAGCAGAGTTGGTCACATGGGCTTGGGTTTAATAGAGGCCTGGATTCAATTTTGTGTGGGAGGGATGGCAGGAGAGAGTCTTAATCGAATGTGTCCCAGTGGGAAATAGAGGGCACAGAATTTTTGTAAAGAAAGTCCCCTTATCCCTAGTGATTTCTACTGTGTTTCATACTATGTAAAATGATACTAGCACCATAATTGCTGCCATCTACTGTCTGCTTGTTTAGCGCTGCAAGGCAGTGTGAAGTCTTTTATGTTTCCCAAAGTCTGAATATAATTTGTGATTTAAATTAAATTGCCTTTTGTTAATTTCTGAGGGTTTCAAATGTTTCCAAATACTATTTGTAACCCAGAATTTACTGTTAGCTATCATATGAACCTGTAAAAGAAAGTAGTGTTATTTATTAACATACATTATACATTACATTTATTATGTGTGCTAACTAGGCCCTCTCTGAGCAGTTTACAATCCATTAAAATTAAACAATGCAATTCTCAACAATTAAAATACACAACAAAACTTGATAATTAAAGTCTAATGAGATTAAAACTATAGAAATACCAGCAGGAGCATAGAAGTTAAAATTAATCTTGATTTATTAAAATGTCTGGGAGAATCCTTTTGCCTGGTGCTGAAAAAAGTGTCAATGCTAGCTATACTGTATGGAGGGCTAATACTGGGGGGAAAAAAGCCTCCAGGTAGCCCCTCGGTATTTATTTATGTATTCATTTGTTTGCCCACTTACTTTTGATTAATTCCATACTATGAAGTCAGTATCAACTCTTAGCAATTACATTTTCTTCATGACCGTCTGTCCCTAACCTCATCCTTCAAGTCTTCCCTCCACTGCACTTTAACTGAGTCAATCCAACTTGCTGCTGATCATTGTTTTTCCTTCCACCTTTTTCGGCATTAGAACTCTCCAGAAAAACTGGCTAACTTATTTGATTTATAGATTGCTTGACTCTGCAACTCTGGGTGCATAGATAAGGCAGTGTAAAACAATGAAATAGAAATAACCGGAAAGGGAAAAAATAAAATCCAATAAACAATTAATTCTATAAGGAATCCGCCACCATCCTAGCTCAAGGTCTGGAAGAAAAATCAAGGATTAGGTCATACTTATCTCAGGGAGAATGTTTTCTAGAGGGCTGGCTCCATGACACAGAAGGCTTGCTATGGGGAATACTCAAAGCCTTCAAAATTGAGTTTGAGGTATGAAAAGATACGCGAACAGATTTCTCAGTACAGTGCTCCCAAACTATCAAAATCCTAATAAGTTAATACCAGATCCTAAAAGCAAATAACAGTTGTATTAAACTGGTTGTAATGCAGCAGTCTTCTGCAATATTGTTTATATAATTGATGTTTCTTTAGACCATCTTCAAGAAAACCTCATGAATACCTCATTACAGGATAGTTCCAAGGCATGGATTATTGCAGAATAGCCATCGTAAGTTGGCATAAGGTGCATCACTCCACAGAGGACAACTGTGCATTTAATGACAAAGATGGATATAGACGCCCTCCCAATTAAAACTTGATCCTTTAAGGGAAAGCAATCCAGAACTCAGAACTCTCTTGGGCAGGCACATCATCCATTACGAGCACTTCTGCCTTCTCTAGATGGAGCTTCAGTTTTTTTGTCCTCACCCAGTCCAAGCACTGATTCTGCATTTCCACTATTTTTCCTGGCATTTATAAAAGCAAGAAAGAGGCCTGTATGTTGTCAGCATACTGATGATACCACTTCAGATTTCAGAATGACCTCAATCAGCAGCCTTATAATATGTCAAATACAATCGGGAATAGAATATAATACTGAAAAACCCAATAAATATAAATGCTGTTGGATTGAGCAGTAGCCCCCCAGCATTACGTTTTGGAGATAGCCTCCAGGTAAAACTGGAAACATTGCAGAGCTGTTCAAGTCAAATCTAACTTGGACAGATTCTCCCCAAAGTTATCTAGGAGGAGAAAAATTACCTCTTCACCTTTATTATCACCACAGAGTAGCTTCAATAATGAACTCTTCTTACCACTCAATCAGATATAGGATGGGTTTTCCTCCACTTGCATTCCAGATGTTTTCCAGCTCGTTTTATTATCTTCAGGTGCCTGCATACCACATTTTTGAAGGGCATCTGCACAGTGAAAAAGGATGCTCAGCAGCAATTGTGAAAACTGCCTGGTTCATTTATGTGATAGTCTCACCTGGGTTCTAACCTCAAAGCACCCAGATAAATGCCAGGAAAACTTTCAAAACCCTCTGGAATCTGTTGTTCTTTGCAGATGGACCTTCTTAATGGGTCTCCAACTACGCAGAAAGGAATATTTATCTGAAGTCTGAATCTCAACAAGAAGTGGTCAAACTCTGACAAAAATAAATTCTTCAGCTTCAGATTCCAATGCTTGTGACCAATAAGAAAACAAACAAACAAACAAACAAAAAGCAAATGGATTGAGAATGTCCCTTGCCACATTGCCATCATGAAACCCTGAACAACTCCAAACTTGGTATATGGCATGGCTGTTTTAATCCCCTAGAATCATCATTTTGGAAGTCTTGGCACCCAATCCAGGATCACCCTTATGCTGGGTAGCTGAATAGATGATATATCATCAGAATACATTTATCTCCTTAGTGCCCAGCATCAGAAAAAGCAACATACATTGGTATTAAAATGGACAGGAAGACTGGAAAGAAAAAAGGAGTTTCAGTAAGCATTTGATCCTCTGGTTTGTTCAAGAATCATCTCACAAATCTCCAAGCCATGCAGCTATATAAGCCAAGTGCTTCTCTCATCCATAATCGAATCATAGATGAGAAAGATCTTATTCATTTATCAGCCTGACATTTAAAAACCGTGCCAACATCCCAGAGGACAAACTAGTATAGTTAGTTGTCTGGAATGAAAGAAGAACCAGAAGAGGAGACAGGCACAAAATGCCCGATTTCTTTTCTCCTTACCTAGCAGCGATGTATTTTGCTTTACTTATTATTCCTTTGCCCTTCCCTGCTAATATGACAAGAGTCTCAGGCAAACACACTAAAATAAAGAGGGGGGAAGGGATTCCATCCATTAAATGGCCTTGTCCAAGGGATGGTCCTCTTTTACCATCTTTCACCTATGGGGAACTTTGAATCTCGTGTCACATCCTTTGTATATGTGGGTTCTGTATTTCTTGAATGAAATATTTAAGATGTAAATTGGAGGATGAAGCAAAAATGGGGTACATTTTTATGTACATCAGAAATGAATTCTAATTTAGAAAATTGGTAATTTTGAAAGAGAACATGAAATCTTTATTTTTTTTATTTTATAGCGCCCTGTCTCTGCACAGTCTCGATCATCAAATGCCAAATTGGTAAATATTGGGCTCTACATTGCTTCATTCATCATTTAGAAATTTAATCAGTGTATTTTGCATTTTTAAAGAAATATTTTTGCAGTAATCTTTAAAGTGATGCAAATAGTTGTGGTAAAGAGGCTAATGGACAAGAATAAAAATGTTTTTCTAATGGCAACATGTCTAAGACTGTGATTAATTATGGAAATATGGCATTTCTTTGGAAATAATCTTTGTGTGAAAGATAATTCTAGATTCTAGATCAGCGGTTTTCAACCTTTTTCAGGCTGAGACCCCACTTGTGCCACCCATGCGCAGCATGACCCCGACCCGCGCACGCGCGGCGTGACAGGCCGAACCGCGCAGGCACGGCGCGCGTGCGACGGCCTGAACCGCGCATGCATGGCGCGACGGGCCGATTCACGCATGCGCGGCGCGTGAACGGGGAAAAAAATGGCGGACCCAAAAAAAATGGGCGACAAAAAAATGGCGGGCCCGCATCGCGCATGCGTGGCGCGACGGCCCGCATCGCAAAGGGCAAAAAAAATATGCCGACCAAAAAAAAAAAATAAAAAAAATGTCCAACCCCAAAAAAATGGCCGACCAAAAAAAAATGGCGGGCGCGCATGCGCGGCATGACGGCCCGCATCGCAAACGGAAAAAAATGGCCGACCAAAAAAAATGGCCGACCAAAATAAAATAAAATGGCGGACTGCGGTGTTTGGCAACACCCGTGAAATGGTCGTTCGACCCCAAATGGGGTCGCGACCCACAGGTTGAGAACCACTGTTCTAGATGAACCTAGTTTCTACAATTTTGTTAAATATAGGAATATGGACTATAAAAGATTTTTATATCCTGTATTTTCTTTTGATTTTCTGTTGTTAGATTCTGTTACTACTTTGAATATGTCTGTTTGTCTGTCCTCCTTTAATACTTCTTCTATGAGTGCTACTTATGCTTGATAAATCCTGTTTTGAGATTAAACAAGATTATGCACAAGTATGGTAGTACTTATACCACTTTAGGAGCCAGATTACCAATATTTCTGAAACACAGGAAAATGCTTATGTAAAAAGAAAATCGGTGCAATGCTATGCTGAAAACACAAACCTGAAGATAATAAGAAAATAAATATTATCTTGAAGACAATTTAGTACTGTAGTGGCAGTGGCATAAACATAAAGGACACAGCAACCATTCAAAAATCTAAGGGAAACTAAAGCACAGCAAACATTCAAGAATCCAAGGAAAAACTAAAACACTAGGAATCCAATAATCCAAGCCTATCTTTCCCAAGAGGAAAAAACTGTCAATCATCTTTCATTTTTCTTTTAAAAGAAGAAGAAATCCATATTTGAACTACCTGCATGGGTTATATTGTTTGTTGTATTAATGAGAAGGCGCTCTAAACTAAATGGACCTTGGAATTAATCTGGCAAGCTCCTTTATGTTAAGTCCTAGAAAGAAAAGAAATAAAAGAAAAGGAAAGAAAAGAAAAAGTAATACAATTATAATTTATATAACAATAGTTTGCCCAAAGATAACAGATCAAGTATTGAAAACTTTGATAATTCTCTTTCCAGAAGGATTAACAAGTATACCATATTACTTAATTGAATCTTACTCTTTATTCGATTTCTGACAGATGCATTTTTTTCTAATAGTTCTGGAAATAACTGCTTTTGGGAACCAACAGGAAATAAGAGGAAGGGCAACTGTCACATCTCAGAATGACAGTTGTGCCTCATTTATAGGAACATAGTTTGGAACAGTGGTTCTTCTCAAGATACTTGCAACAACAAGTTCTTTTTACTTCCCCTGTTCTAATCTGAGGATTGGACAGTGTTTTCAATGCCCCAGTTCCTAAGCAAAGAAAAGGAATGTTCCAGTGAATGCAGCTCATGTTCCTGCCAGATTCTAAGGGTAGGAAAACTCACTCTTGCAATAGAGACTGTTAAGTGCCACACTGGGAACCTGTCTGTGTACTGTGCACTTTGTGGCTGAAAACAATATTAAATGTTTCTGGTTGGCTACAACTATTTTCTCAATATGTTGGAAGTGTCAGGTACAAAACAGTACATTTCATGCATTTCAGGAGGAAAAGATGAACTGATTCCTGGAGATACAAGAATGCATTGGGTAATAGGAGACACATAAGAAGCAAATTTATCAGGCTCTTCTCATGACTTGTTTGGTTATTATGGCCAAGCTAAATTGCAGGATTGTATAAAAGATATAAGATAATTTTTGTATATATAATGTGTACTTTGGATTTTTTTTTGTATTGTGAATCCCATCAGTGCAAATGCAAAATAAAATATATTTCCAAGATGTTTCTGAAATGAAAATGTTTAATAAAGATTATAAATTAGCCAATGACAGGGCTTGTAAGATGAGCTGCAGTCAGTATATCAAGAGTTTTCCGTCAATTTCATTGTTGATTCTTAACAAGTATTTCCCCTAAGGGATCAGATCTATGAGAGGGTGGTGTCCTAGACTCATGACTCATGCTGGATGGGTAGTTGAAGGCCATGGTCATGTGTACCTTTGCTTAGCTCTGATTAATGCACCAGTTGTTGCACTTTCCTGAATTACACACAGCCGTGTTATCTCAGTTTAGATTTCTACAATACACTGTACGTGGGACTGCCTTTGAAACCCACCCAGAACCGGCAATTGGTTCAAATGTAATGGTCTACATGTTAACCAGCCAGTATTGTTATTATCATATCATGTTATTGTGTATGCTCTGTATTGGTTACCAAAGAATTTCTGGGTGTTAATCAAAGTTAATCAAATCTTGACTTAATGAGTTAGTGCCAAGGAATCTACAAGATTGGTTGCTCCAACCTAAGTCTCCACCTTAGGAGACCCTTCTGAGAGAAGCTGCTGGTGGTGCTTGATTTTTTGAGATGACCAAGGGCTAAAGAGAGAAAGTGCTGTTTCTCCAACATAGAAAAAATTTGGATCATAGATCAGTCTCCAACAGAAATTAAATTTACTCTCTTGGTGATAGTTCTTTGGAGATTGGGAACGTTCAACTTTTCTAGAAGATCTTCTTAGAATGCTTGCTCATTGCTGACATTTCTTCTATTTATTGTGTGTTGTAATTATTATTTGGTTTTTCATTTTTAATTGATCTTTTGTTGTGTATTATGTTGTTTAGAACTGTGTTTCTTTAGGAGTTTATTGTCTCCAAAATCATTGATTCTAGTATTAGAGAATCAAGTGAGAACTGAGAATGTTGGCCATAGGCAAAGTTACAAGAAATATGTTTAATGCCTTGCCTATGGAGTCAGAAATCATCAGTGCTGGCTCCTGCTTTGGGGTGTGTATCAAACACTGAGAATATAAAGTTTGGCTTTGGTTTCTAATGGGGCTTGGAGGCAAGGAGTATGAAACCTGGCATTTGTGCCTTTGGATCCTTCTGACTTTCACATAATTCCTGGCTTCAGTGCCTGGCAAGTGTTGTTCTTATTACTCTTTGTTAGCCAAATGCTTTTGGCATTTGAAATCTATTTAAATAACTGGAATAAAATCAGGAGGAAAAAAAGGCCAAAACTGACTTCTTACTGTGATCCTACAGCGTTCCCGGCCTCTCTCTGCCAGCGATGCTGAGATGAAAAACCTTATTCCTTCTGCAAAAGAGAAAGTTGCAGGAAGGCATGTTGGCTCCATGCTGGGCCTCTCCATGGAAGAGGTAAAACAAATCATTTATTTAATTATCAGATTTCTACTGTTAAGACCCAAAAACTCCATTAAATTCTCTGGGCAACGTCCAATGTTAAAAACAGATTCAAAACAATATAGCAAATTAAAAAGAATGTTAATTGTTCAGAGAGAGCAATAAAACATAACCTGGACAAAAAAGTTTCCCATTAGAAGCGTACCACACACTCTAATCCAGTGGTTCTCAACCTATGGGTCGTGACCCCATTTGGGGTCGAACGACCGTTTTGCGGGGGTCGCCGGACACCGCGGTCCGCCATTTTGTTTTTATTTATTTATTTATTTATTTTCGGCGTGCGTGCACCGTGCATGCGCGGATCGGCCCATCGTGCACACGCCACGCATGCGCAGATCCGCCCATCGCGGTTCGCCATTTTGTTTTTTGAATTTTTTTTTGAATTTTTTTTATTTTTTTTATTTTCGGGGGGGCGTGCGCGTGCCGTGCATGCGCGGATCGGCCCGTCACACGCGCGCCGCACATGCGCGGATCCGCCCGTTGCGGTCCGCCATTTTGTTTTGGTTTTTTTTGAATTTTTTTTTATTTTTTAAAATTTTTTTTTGGCGTGCGCGCGCCGTGCATGTGCGGATCGGCCCGTCACACGTGCGCCGCACATGCACGGATCTGCCCGTCGCGGTCCGCCATTTTGTTTTGGTTTTTTTTATTTTATTTTTATTTTTATTTATTTTTCTTTTGGCACGTGCGCCCTGCGCACGCGCAGATTGGCCCGTCGCGCACGCGCACGCGCCCGGGTTGGGGTCGCGGCACGCATGGGTGGGGCAAGTGGGGTCTCAACCTGAAAAAGGTTGAGAACCACTGCTCTAATCCAAAACATGAGACAGTTTGTAAGACATGTTTAAATGAGGCCAGGGCGGAGACTGTACAAATCATCTGTGTGCATATGTGCACATGCACTTTTTCACAAGGCAGATGTTGCAACAAGGAGACCTGAGTCTTGGGTCCTATAAAACAAATGTCAACTCTGTACGATAAGGCAGCATTGGGAGAAATTGCACGAGACAGATAATCTCTTAGAACAGGGCTTTTCAAACTTTTCACCCATTGTACCACTTTTAGGATATGGCAACATCCGAGTACTATCAGTCGCCTAGCAAGGTGTCAAAAACTTGATGACCCCCCCCAAAAGGAAAAAACTGATGAAGTACAGGTAGTCCTCGACTTACAACAGTTCGCTTAGTGACTGTTCGAAGTTACAATGGCACTGAAAAAAGTGCCCCCCCCAAGCCACAGCTGAGCAAGACACCTGCCTGCCCACCCGGCGGCGCTCTTCCTCCTGTCCGAGGTTTTCATTGTTGTGAGCATTTCTGTTGAGGACTGGCAGTGGAGGTGGGGTGGGGGTGTTTGGTTTTTATTCCCCCCGTCTGCTGGGTGGTTGCAGCAGGTTTTGGTCACTTGACATGACCCTGGGACACTGTGACTGTCATAAATATGAATCAGTTGCCAAGTATCTGAATGTAAATCACAAGACCCTGGAGATGCTGCCAACATTCCAGCTGATTGGCGCTTCTTCAGGGCTCAGCAGAAGCACCAGGATCAGCGCCGAGCTCCAGCTGGAGCCTGGCGCTGATCCTGGCACTTCCACTGAGCCCTGACAGCCCCGAAGAAGCGCCGATCGGCTGGAAAGTGGCACTGATCCTGGCGCTTCCGCTGAGCTCTGACAGCCCTGCAGCTCCAGCCGTCTCTCGCTCAGGCTTGTGTGGTGCTGCCACTGGTTCAGCTCATTCTCCTCCCCCGCTACCACTTTTCTAGGATGGTCGTGTACCACCTGCCAGGTGCCAATGTACCACAGGTGGTACCTGTACCACTGGTTGAAAAGCCTTGTCTTAGAGAGCATCAAGACCTACGGTTAGAAATTACCAACATTTCCAATACCAACATTCACTGGAACCTACTACAGAGAAAAGAGAGCCACATGCCCTCACTCCTAATTCCTATAGCCAGTCCAGAAGAAATACCATGATTAGTGGCATTGAATGCCACCAAGAAATGAAGAAGAAAAAAAAAGGACAATTGCACCATAGCATCCCATCTCTTCCAGAAGTCACTGACAAGTGTGATCAGTGTGTGTGTGTAAGTGCTGTGACCAATTAGATAGAAATTGTCCAGTACTGTTGGGTCCAGCAGTGGCTGTTTGAAAAAAGAACATATTGTATTCAGTCATTGCATATACGTGTTTGTAGAAGGGAAAGGAGAATAATACTTTTTGGTTGATGTGTTTGATAACTAGATATCTTTGTCAGACTGACATCTTGGAAGTAGAGTGGACAGCAAATGTCAAAAGAACAAAGTATCTACCCTCTACTTTGGAAGTGTTAAAATTGGGTTGTTCATTTACAAGTGTTACAGTTTATATACTTTGGCATGTGCTGAGGAATCTCAGCTTTCTGTGAAATGAGATTCTTTCCTGAGCTTAACATTTTTTTGCCCTGGTGACTTCTAGCCTTCCTTCTGATTTTAGATAAAAGTGTTGCGCCGAGTGAAGGATGAATATGACAGAAGAGGGGGGTTCATTCGTGTATTCCCTACACCATTAACTTGGGATATTTATGGGTAAGAAAAACTTAAGAAATCAATTCTGTTTTCTTGGACTTTGTAGAATACATTTAGGACAGTGTTTCTCAACCTTGACAATTTTAAGGCATGTGGACTTCAACTCCCAGAATTCCACAGCCAGCGTTGCTGGCTGTGGAATTCTGGGAGTTGAAGTCCACATGCCTTAAAATTGTCAAGGTTGAGAAACACTGATTTAGGAAGTAATAGATATAAAAGCTGTTTTTTCCTATTTTTCCGTTGTTTTCCATATTTCAAAAGCATATTGCAGTAGAATAAAAGCGTACTGATTGTATCTTTCTCTATGATCAATATTTTCCATTAGTAGATACTATGACATCCTTACTTGTTTGGGTATTCCTCCTTCCAAACTTTTTTCCCTTCTTGTTTTTTATAATAACTTTTGATATTTTCTTCTGTTCCAATACTTTTCTTTTTCATGGTGAAATTTAACTCTTTTACTCTTGGTTTCTTAGGCCTTTTCTGGAACATAAGACAACAATGAATTATATGCTGGCTACTCGTCTTTTCCAAGAAAGGTAGGAAAATTGTTATAGTGTAACATGTACAGTGAGGTTCTTTTGTAGGAGACGCAGCGTGGTGGCAGTAATTCTTTGAAATATAAGCGCAGCTCAGTAGGTTCACATCATCTGATCTTGCACTATTTCTTTGAATTTTTCTATGCTCTGGTTGGTGTCAGTTTTGATGCTGGTGATGATAAAACTCTGTTAAAATTAATTAAAAATTGAAGGGATGGTTTTCAGGGCACTAGCCAGTCCCACAGCTGCATGCTTCTTTGGGCTCCATATGTGAAGCCACAGAGGTATATTTTAACTCCTTTTTGTAAGCCCAGGAGAATGGGGGCCTGTCTTCCCTGGGGGAGGAGAGAATATTCCACAGGGCGCACGGAACAGCATAGATCCTGGACTCTACCATTTGAAGTTCTGATGAGGTCTGCAACATACTTTGCCTGCCTACCTGCCTGCCTGCCTGGGTGGGATGGGTTGGTGTAATGGGATGAAGATAGTTCCATAGGGTTTTTTTTTATATCACAGTTCCTTTTTATTTTTTCACTTCTTAGTAACTTCTTTTCTACACCATTATAGGGTGTGTGTGTATCCTAGTCATTCTGTGTATCAGTGCAGCCAGAGTTTGAAACCATTCCAGCCAATAAGAGTTACAACACTGTAATATTAAAGCATGTTATATTTGGCATTGCATTGCAGTTATCAAAAGAAAGACATGGTAGCAGCCTGGGAAAAACTGGGATATTGAAGGAAAATAACACTGGGATGTAGAATGTGGATTTCACTGTGTGCCATGTGGTTCAGAAATTATGTCAGTAAAGTAAAATTATGTAAATTGAATCAAACTGAAATAGTAAAAAGTGCTGGAAAATACGATAAATGATAGTGAACATAGAGAAGGAGTGCTTATAAATATAGTACTGAAACTGTATGATAGGAAGATTTAAATTGTTGATGACTACTTATAAGCTGAGGAAGACAGAATAATTAATATGTAATTAAGAGGAAGACAATCCCAAGAACATAAGAATTGGCTTTCCGAAGTAGAACAAAGTCTTTTAAATCTACAATTTTTCCCAACAGTTCTCTATCCAAATGCCTCAACAGCTTTACAACTATCTTCTACTGTTCCGCAGTGGCATTTTATTTGGACTCTTTATTATGTACAACATTTAGGTATCACCAAATAATTCGGCTATTATTGAAGTCAGAAGTCACGTCTGACTTCAAATCAGTTCAGTGAAATAGAACCACTCTAATGTAAGATCTTCTGTTAATCTACCAATTTTTAAAACATTTTTTCTTTAATTTTTACAGATTTGTATTAGATCTGTCATTTTATCCAATAATTACTAGTTTTTTAAGAATCCTTATTAACGACCTTTAACACAGTATTTTTAAATTTATGATTGATCTAATATTTTATGTAACCTTGATTTAACAGGCCATATGTGTGAAATTATGAATGACATTCTACGCATGAGTAAAATGACATTATGCATACATAAACTGGGATTAGATTAAATCTGGAGACTGCTAAACCTAAGTCCTATAAATTGAAGCTTTAGTATATAAACCTTTTGGTGTTCTTCGATTACAACAACTCCTTAGAATTCCTACCAGCAAGGCTATGGTCTATGCAGGCTGGAAATTCTTAAGAGTTGTAGTCCATGCACTAGATTGGAAAAAGCTGACATATGTAAATATGTTTCTCCATATGAAAATTGGAAATGATCAAATATAAAAATATATAACTTTTTACATAATACAGTATATATTTGAACTATTTCTAAATTTCCTAGGCTGTATGCAAATATTCTGCATCTAGGAATATTTGTACATTAGAATAGTTGATCTGAAAACTTCTTTTGATATATTATTTTTCTTAGCAACTAGTCTGATATAATTTTTGAGCCATATCTCCCATTGCTGAGATGGGAGTTCAATTTTTGTTTTATACCATTATTATACAAAGAGTACTAATAATATAATCCATAATGACATAATTATATAATTGGCAGTCTATTGTTACAAAGACTACACTATTTCCTTCCTTCCTTCCTTCCTTCCTTCCTTCCTTCCTTCCTTCCTTCCTTCCTTCCTTCCTTCCTTCCTTCTATCCATCCATCCATCCATCCATCCATCCATCCATCCATCCAAGATTCTTTTAATTAGAAGTATCAGGCATTGAATCCAACCTTGTCCATTGTATACTATTCTATGGAGCTGCATGTTTACCAGCTGATTATATATGACATGGCTTCATTGAGAATACCATGTCCTACAGTTGCTGTTTGCTGAACTTTTGAGGGAATATATTTTAGGATGATTACCCATCAGTAGTCCTTCAGCTGATCCCAAGAATAAATCTTCCTACTCGCTGCTAGGATAAATATTAATTTTTAATAAAAACAAAATATTCCTAAAGGGGAAAATGACTGAGTGTGAGATGTATTTATTTATAGAAAATATATTTGGAAATGAGGTGGAACTAAGACATTTTAAACAAAAATATTTGCAGTAAACATTTTCAAAATGTTTCAAATGTTTCAAATGCTTGCATGTCATACTTTTTAACAGATCAAGGTTGCTTCAGGGCACCACATCAAGCAATAAATGGTATAGAATTGTTTTGGGAATCTAAGGTAAAACCCATGCCAGTGGATCATGTATTTTAAAATGGAATCATTATGTAACTTGTTTATGATATTGTCCCCCATCCCACTTCATCCTCAGCAGTAGTAAGCCAGGAACCAAGCAGTGCTCCAAAAACCATTAAATACCTAATTGCTGCTTTATTTTATTTTTTTATTTATTTTTTGTTACCATAATGATTCTGCCAGGTAAAGATTTGACACTCAAGATAGTTGCTGGAGTATATGAATTTGGCTGTTGCACCCATGTACTGACTGTTGTGCTCACATTGAAATTATTCAGCATATTAATAGAGGGCAGATCTATCAATGATTATTGCATGTTGACAGTGGAAATGCAAGGGATATGTTTGTGAATCCTTGGGATAAAGAATGGGCAGGAATGTAAGAGCAGCTCTGCTATAACAAGGCACATCTTAGCCCAGCATTTTGTTTCTCACAGTGGTCTGTCAAAATGTTTAGGTACTCAAAGCAGGACATTTTCCCCCTGCAATAGTAGACTTGGGTATCATCATGAATCGACTGTGAGCTTTTGGTTTGTGCATTTGCTGCCATTTTTATTAAACAGTTTAGTTTTTCTAACAGTATTTTTATAGATTTAGTGTGCTTTGAGATAAACCTGTCTTATAACTTATATAATCACTTCTATTTCTTTATAGGGGAAGTTCAAGGAAAGGGCCAGTTCCTAGACGAGCTCGGTAAGACTTGAAATGAGGCTTCTGGTGTCATGCAAAGGACTCCATTATTTTATGAATATTTTAGCTCTGACAAGAATAGTACATGAATTCTGGACCAGAACCTTCCCAAAATATGCTGTCAAAATGCAATTTTAAATGTGGCAGAGGAAAATGATTAAATACATGAGGTCTTAATTATATAACTTTTGTTTTCATCTTACCTACTTTTCACAAGCTATTTAAATATTTGTTTAGCTGCCAGCATTAAAAATGTACTCCAATTGTAATCAGGTCAGATTCGTATTTTAGTAATCTTTGGGTTGGTGATTTTCATTTGGATAAAGGGAGTAAATGCCCATTGGTAATATATGTAATACTCCTTCCTTGAGTTAAATATTTGATCCATTTTGTCAACATATGGTTGATAACTGCTGATGAGGCTAAGGCAAGACAAGCATGACAATTTGTAGAATACTTGTAACTACCCCAGACACTTTTTGCTACTTTAATCCATTATTACTGTACAACTTTGTAGTCAACTATTTGATTTCTACAATAATAGTTGCTAAATTTGACTAATATCAACTAGCTGACTTGTATTCACTCTGTAATGTTCATTTCTTGGGTTTCCTATGTAGGATTAGGAATAAATAGATCAGACTACATCCAGTTTGTGTCAATATTGATTGTATTGCTTTTAGTTAATTTTGTATTGGATTTTATGCACAGTTCTACCTCATATTTGGCATTTGATACTCATGCATTAGTTTTAAGATAAACATGTGAACATATACATTTTGAAAAATAATTTTCTGAAGGGTTACCAGTGCTAATGCAGAAAATTCATATCAACACTAAAATTAGTTTATTTGGATTCTGAAATCATAACAAACCAAACCCATAATAACTCCCATCACCTAATACATGAAGCTATCTGATGTTGACATGGGAGTGGAGAGGTCATTTAAATCCCTTTCAGACCATGGAATATTCTGGATGATTTTATTCCTTTTCTCTCAGCCATCCCACTTTATAGGTTTGTTGTGAAGATAAAATTAGGGATGACTTGATTACAGTGCTCTGAATTCTTAAACAAAAGGCAATTCTTGGGCAATTAATGATTTTTCAACCTTACCTACTTCACAGAGCAATTTTAAATGGCTGACCAGGATAAATATATGACCTTTACTCCCTACTGAGAATAGTGGAATAAATCTAATTGCTATGGATCTTAATCCCACATAGCCATATAAAGGCTAACTGGAACACTATAGAATATTATATATAAATCAGCTTTTCTGTTGTTCCAGCAGAATTTCTTAATTCTTGGCTATTGTCCTGTTAATATAAAAGAATAGAAGGCAAGGCTTGCCAACCTTTTTCTGGAATCCTCATATCTTACTTATATTGTGAAGAATAGAATAACATATAGTAAATTATGGAAGAGATTATAATAGACAACTACTTGCATGTTTGATCATAATATAAACCAGTGGTTCTCAACCTATTTCAGGTTGCGACCCCGACCTGCACCGCGCATGCGCGTCGCGACGGCCCACATTGTGCATGCGCAGCACGACGGCTTGCATGCGTGGCGCGATGGTCCGCATCGCGCATGCACGGCGTGACGATCCGCATCGCGCATGCGCGGTGCTGCCCCCTGCGCCGGCCGAGGGGAAAAGGGAAAAAAATGGCGGACTGCGGTGTTTGGCGACCCCCGTGAAATGGTCGTTCGACCCCAAATGGGGTCGCGACCCATAGGTTGAGAACCGCTGATATAAACATTAATGCCTCTGAGCTCGAGTTTTCAGTAACATCCCTCTACTAATGTTGTGCCACCACAATTTCTCTAGTTTTATTTCAATTGTATTCTCTTGTAGGGATTTCCAGGTAAGTTGGGTTTCCTACTATGAATTGTGGATGGATTTCCCGGGAACTGATCATTTTGAAAGTGGTCCACAAAACTGCCGCCCTCTTTGTTTTATCAGCCCAATAAGATTTAAGGAGGGTGGCAGAATGCTGCCTTAACATTTGGTTTTAAAAGGCGTTGATTTGCTTTTCGAATCCTTAATACATTTTGTTTCATTTTTCTTGAAAGCTGAGGTCTCACTTTTGATACACTCAGGTAACTTTGTTCAAACTGGTTTGGTGGCTTCAGAAGTGACAGTGTACTGAGTCCTTTTTTTTTTCTAATATAGGCAAAAGGGGAAGATCATTTAGATGTCTTTGGATGTTGGGACAAAAGCCATGAAGAATTTTCTCTGTTCCTATTTTTGCAGTTTAGCTCTTGCTGCTGAACTGGGTCTGGACATTGTGGATTGTAACGCTCAGCTTCATGCTGCTTTGTACGAGCGGAAACTATTATCACTAGAGGTTCGAAAACAAAAGCGTCGTTTTGGCAAACTGAGACCAGGAAGATTGTCAAGATTGTCAGGTATATACATGTCTTGTTTATTTTCCTATAGTGTGGATATACAGGTTTAATGCAGCAAAACAGTATCTTATATGTGTAGATGCTATCTTTGGAATTTAAAAAAAAGTTCATATAGATTTCCCATTTGGCTTACCTAGTGCTCTTATGTAATCCACTATTACCCATTTAGAGATGCAAGTACTGAGTGACATACATCAGAGCCTGTTTTTTTTTTTTTCAAAATTAGTTTGCTAAAATGTTGAGAATTGGAAATATACTGATTCTGACAGGTACATCACAATCAGCTGATTTTATCCTCAAGTCAGAAACAGAATGTGAAGAAGAGGAGGAAATAGAAGATGAAGAACTAGAAATATGCCAGGGTGAAACAGTCCGCTCTCTCAGAAATATGCCGGTGAAATTTAAACCACAGTTGACAGAGATGGTGAAGCCCCCCCACCAAGCCAAATTACCAAAGGAACCTGAAGAGAAGCCTGTAAATGAAGGGCTGCCTCCTCAAGAGAAACTGGAACCGGTGCCAAAGAATGCTGATCCTCCATTTAATTTGCTACAGATTCTGCAAGAGAACAGGAATTTAAGGTAAGAGAGTTCATGGGACTGATTTGGCTAAAAGACTTGTGGTTCCTCCATTGTTTGTATTATATTGCTGGTTGCACTGGGGTATGTGGCAGTTGACACACAAAATAGCTGAGTTGTGGTAGAACATCTCTAGTATCTAAATATGGAATGTAATAGAAAATAGTGGTATAAGATGCATGGATGGCTATCAGTGTTTTTGTCAGCAGTTTTCCTCTTTGAAAGCTACAAACTAGAACTTAAAGCAGGAAAAGGTAATCAGTAGCTTCTGAAATCCATTTTTTTCTATCTTCATAACCACCTCCAGCCACTATTACTGAAAATTAATAGCACAATTTCTCACTATTTTAAGGCATAAAACTCCCCAAATTATAGTAATAGTTCTAAATGTTTAAAAAAATAAAGCCATCTCAAATTCTCCAGACGCTCAGGTCCAGTCCATTCTATTTTGCATCATTGGTCCAACTATTGAAGCCCCCAGTTTCCCCAAACATTTCTTCTGACTTAAGGTAACTTTGAGTTTAGAACAAACAACAGGTATGTTGTAAACAATTTTACTAGTGATTGTTCAGAGCCAGCTCCAGACTTGAAAGTGGTATCGAGATGGTGTGACCAGGAGATCCTTTTCTACCAACTAAATGCCCTGGCACCTTTAATGGAACACTTGAGCATCCTCTGCCTTACTGTTCTGACAGGGGATTTACTTGGTACTGAATTCATGAGGTGTTGCCAAATACTTTCTTACTAGGCAAGCTGTTGGACCAATGGTAGTAAATTTCTGGAAGGCATTGTCAGCTACTTAAAAAAAATTTTTACAAAACAATAACTGACTCCAAAAAGTGTTTGGAACCTAATTGTATTAGGGTCACAGCATTCCTTTGACTTCTACTAAAGATTGGTTGTGACCATGTGGGTCAAATGCTGCTGTCACTCACAGATAAGCAAAACAACTGAAGGAGCAGGAGGCTAGTAAGTGTGCTAGCTGCATAATGGCAGTGGTGGACTGATAAAGATTATACTGGTAGTGATTTACTGGCAGTGATGTAGTCCGTCAGACCAGGTGGTAATCAAGTAATGATGAGCATTGGGACTGAATGGTTGTGTTCCAGCTTCCTGGACCAGTCAGAAATCCACCTACACCAGGGGTGTCAAACTCACAAAGTCACGTCACATGTTGCGACATATTGCAACTTTTTTTGCCAGCAATGGGGTGGGCGCAGTTTCGCTATGATGCATCTGGCCCATGGGCCAGCAGTTTGGCACCCCTGACCTACACGAAGAAGCAATCAGTAGCCTGATTCAAGGACAGGCTAATGAAGGACCTGTTTGACTGCAATTTCTCCAAAATGGATCAGATGGAGACCTTTCCCTCCCTGGCCTCCTGTGACACTGAGCAATCAGAAATCAATTGGCCAGGTTCAAATACAAGTTAGTCTTTGTTGCCTGTGAGCTGCCAAGAGTTACATCACAATGCAGTTCACTGCTTCTTAAGATGCTAGCTGCAGTTGCTGGTGAAACATTACACTATAGCAATTCAGCCTGAAAATTAATCGTTGCTTGTTGGTACTGATTTATTGTTCTGGTAATTGACAGCTATCTGCCATTGCTGATTTCTGAAGCCTGCCTTGGGTTCTTACCTTCATGCACTGTTTAAATTTCCCAGGTGCATCTGGTCACTTTTGTAAGACAATGTCATAGTAATTTGATGTTTCTAAAATGTTCTGTATTTAGAGATGTTATATTTTTCTTGCTGCCATTTTCTCTAAAATTTAATATAATCTGCTTAGTCAACTGTATATGAAGAAAGTTTATTTGTCCAGAACAGATTTTCATTAAAATGCATTTTATTTAGAAAAGGCTTTTCTTTCTCTAGGATTTAAAACTACTGTGACAGCATTTCATACTATGTTGGCATCAGATATCACTTTCTATTACTGTTGTAACTCTTTACTTTTGTCTCATATGATTTGGAAAAAAAATATCACAATTTAAATATAGATTTTGCTTGCTATTTTGGTATTCATTTCTAAGTTAAGTGAGCATCCAGAGTATTCAACAAACTTGTTCAAAAGTTTTGACAGCTATATTAAAATTGAAAAATAAAAATATTTCAGCTGACATATTATATGGAAAATATATCCTAATGTATAAGATCCTGGACAATCCTAACTCCCCCATGTGTTTTTATATATTTATCTTCCAAGTTGGATCCATATTTAACATTACTTGCAGTTGTGTCACATGGAAATTGAAGGGATTTAAGTTAATAATCAGCAAGTTTTCATATTAATTTTAATGGAAATAAAGGATGACTGAGTATAGATCCAGCTTTTATGTATAGAAAACAGTTTCCTATCATCTGGTCTGGCAAAGTTGGAATCTCTTAATTTCAGTTTATAGGTTATAGAATTCTCACCTTATAATTTGGCATGTCTGTTCTCTGCAAAAGTAAAAACACGTGAATGGATATTGCAGTTGGCTTAGGTCCCATAGTATATTCTGAACAATATAAGAGCAAGGATTTATTTATTTTGTATAGCTGCCCATCACACATTTGTGACTCTGGGCAGTTCAAATAGAGTAATTAAACAATCAAGCAAAAAACCCAACAAACAAGATTCAGTAAAAACAACTCACTTAAAATAAATTAGAATCAAATTAAAACCAGAAAGTATAATAAGAAGGTAAGTGCAAGTCATGCATCAATCAATACAATTGTCCAGCCATAATGGGATCCACATGCCCATTGACAGAGCCATGACTTTAAAGTCTTTTGAAGGCCAGCAGGGTTGGGACCAATCAGGGGTATGATGTTCCAAAGGCCAGCAGAAAAGTCTCTCCTCCTGGGTCCCATTAGATAAGACAACATGAGGATGGGGAGTATTTCTTATAAACCATTGACAAATGAGAAGAAACACTGCCGGCATTTTACAGAAGTAAATTGATAAGTTTGTGTTGCTGAGGCATTAAAAGCTTTGGCCATTAATGTAACTTCATTTTTTTGAGGCAGTGTAAAGTTAATTTGTAGAATGAAGTACAGAGGATACAAAATTAAAACATGGGAAATGTTTAAATGGTCATGTTCTTGGCCAAGATTCTTTGAAGAGCAGTGAAAATTGTATTAAGAGCTTATCCTCTCCACTTAGTTTGAATAACATCCATAATTCCCACAGTATTCAAAAAGTAATTAATATGCAGCAAACATCTTGATTTGCATGAATATGCAAGAAAGTGCAGATGTTGACTTTGCACTCTGAGATTGTGTTTGAGAGAAAAAATTTCTGTTTTAAGCTTGCACTTATCTTTCATATTTATTTTGGAGAAATGAAAGTTTTGGCAGTATGAAATTTCAGTTTGGAAATTTAGAAATTTGATCCTTTTCATTTGCAGCTCTGTGATTCAGTTCTCCAGTTTTATTGGATTAATCGGATTTATTCAGTTTGATTCCAATGAAACTGTCTTTGCTGATCCAGATTCTAAAATATTTATCCCCTTCTTAACAGCTAATAATGATTGGCAAAGGTCTTGTAGAGTAAAAGCTGTGTTTTCATGGCCACCTTTACCTCTCTTCTGTAGCAAAGTTCAGGCTCGCAGAGCTTTCTCTGCTTACCTGCAGCGTGTCCAGCTGCGTCTGATGAAAGAGGCTGGTGATGAGGTCCACAACCCAGTCTGGGCTGCCAAGGAAGATGAGCAGATGGTAAGAAATGGTGTGCTTGCCCAGTTCTTGTCAGGAAGGGACCCAGCTGTTCCTACTCAGCATTCCTGAATCATAGTCAGTATGAAGCTGATTCCTCCCAGCTAGGGCTGAGCAGAAATGCTGAACGTTTAACCATTTGCCGTATTAAAACATCTTACCTTTCTCTGTAATTTAAAACAATTTGAATGCCTCTCTTTGATCCTATCTAGTTTATTGATGTGCAGAACAAATAAAAGTGTTTGGAATCTGATAGAGATTAAGTTCAGCTGAATAGAGCATGGCTGAAGTGATAGCCAGTTTAGATTGCTGTATTTGTTTTGCATTGAGTTCCACATTACCTCTTCTTAAACGCTGTATATAACATCTCTGAGTTGTTTTTCTATTTTCCCCCAATCACAGAATCACCTTGGGTGTTTTATATAAAGTACTAGATTTAGAGCACTTAATGAGATTGCTCCACATTTATAGTCTTTGTCATCTTAGCCCAAATGGAGACTTTGTGAAAACAGGCAGTGCATAGTGAGCAATCTAGCTCAAAGATTAGAAACCTTATGTCAGAAATAAGGAATAATCAGTTTGCTTCAGTGGAAAATGTTACCCCACTCTTTCCAAGTGGAAAATTAAAACTGGCTTTCTAAGAGCTACTTTGTCTGCTCTGCTGTGAAAAATAATATTTAGAGTAACAGTTCAGGCCAATCTAATATAATGCTAATGAGAGGTAAATTGTGAAATGTAATGGTTTGGCTACGAAGCAGTTCATTTACATGTTTAGTAGGGCATCTGGCCAAAAGTAAATCCAAACTGGAGACAGAATGTATTTGAAATCAAACACCATAGCAGGCAGCTTAATATTTATTTTCCAGGGAGAGTATTTATTCTCCACCATTATCTGGTGACAAAGTAGGAAGAAATGATGATATTATTATTATTATTATTAATAATAATACAGTCATTAAAGTAAGATAGTATGACCAAAAGTAATGAATAATGGTGGCAAAAGTGTACCTCATCAAAATGACATGCAGAAATCTGCTGCCCTTCAGATATGTACTTTTTATCTGTAGTTAGTTCAAGAAATAATAGACATTAGCATTGTACATTTTTAAAAAACATTTAGAACAGGGGTGTCCAACTTTGGGAAGTTTAAGACTTGTGGACCTCAAATCCCAGAATTCCCCCATCAGCCATGGCGAAGTCCACAAGTCTTAAAGTTTCCAATGTTGGACATTCCTGATTTAGAAGGTTGTTTTAGAATTCGTGGGAGCATGTCTCCTCTCTAGTGTTCCACATAGTAGAAGAAAAGAGGCTGGTTTAATGAACTGACTAATTAAAGCAACTATGAAACTTAATGTGAAATTCAAAGCAGCTGTGTCTTTTCAGGCTCTCATGGAAGCCTGCAAAAAAAGACAGGACTTGAATGAGCAGAAGAGAGGTACCACGCGTGCTCTAGAACAGTTCTTCCAAGACACATTCAAAGCATGCCCAGCTTTGATGGGCAGTGTTAGAATACTTGAGATCACACATTCCATCCTTTTTGTCACACATTTTTCTTTACAGTGTGGCTTCTTTTAAACAAATGTAGATATACTTTTAATAAAATTGAATGTTTGGATTGTCTCTTCAGTGTTGTTTCTTCATGGCAGGAACTTGTGGTTCGTTTTTTGAAGCGAGCAGCCAGTAATCTTCAACAGTCATTGAGGATGCTACTTCCAAGTCGGCGCCTGGCTCTCTATGACCGTAGGCGCATCTTAGCTCACCAGCTGGGTGAATTCATCATCTGCTATAACAGGGTGAGTATTGACTATTCTAGCACCAGCACAATATTAATTTACAAGTTCTAGAAATTCATATTCAAATAGATCAATAGAATCTCATTGTATCCAATGTGCAAAGAAGAAAAAGCAGCAGCATAAGTCATTCATTCTTCACCTTTTCAAATGTCTAGTGCAATGATGGAGTGATTTTTAAAAAATGTAATCTGCCAAGTTATTTATGAGAGACAACTAACTTCCGGAACTTGCACATTGTAATGTCAAATCTTCAATCCTGTTTCAAGTATTGCAGTGAAAGCAGAAGGTTCTTTATTTGAGATTTTGTAATTTGGCATAAATAGGCAATTCCAAAACGTACAGCCAGCCATTAATAATTTGTGTGAATGTTAAATTGATTGTTTAGTTAACAAAATAATTCTCTGAAGTACCTGTTTCCTTTGTAAAAATAGTAATATTTTCTGATATTTTTATTGCAACAACTTTGACAGTAACTTTCATTTATGTTTTTGAAATGCAAATAAAGTTGTTTACTAAAACTGATGTTCAGAACCATTGCCCTTATAATGAAAGAAAATCATGAAAATTCTGAAACTATTGGTCAAGACATCTCTAGTCATTTTGCTATTTTTGTTGGGTTTTTTTTAATGTGATTATGCTCCAGTAGAAACTAATTTAAATGACCAGGGTTATTTAGTAATAGGTCTTTAAATGAAAGTTGAAGTTACTTCATGTTTTGCAACATGAAGTACATTAGTGCTCAAAATTCTTGAGATGCACAATATTTGTAAATTCAGTACTGGATTCTGTTGACATTACTGATATCTTCTTCAGTGCAATGGTGTCTTGGGAAGACAGTAAGAAAGGGGGACAAATGACAAATGATGATATCATAGAAATGCAATAACTTAATGCACTGGTATCTGATCTCCTAAAATAAATATTCAGTTGCAATGTTTGCATGATGTATGTGTTTCACAGTAATTTCTTATAGATATCATTCAGTAATTGTTTTTTATCAATTTATAACCTCCATAATTAACAGAACTAGAAAAACACCTTTATCCACAAAGTTTTTGGCTTAATATTCTTTAGTTTGTAGATGCAGAACAAAAAGTACATGCAAAATGCATGCAAAGCCCAAATAGATCTCACAGTGGAACAATATTTTGCTTCTCTAACTGAAAAAAAAACCTAGATATTTAAGTACACCTATGGCAAGTTCTGTATCTATCCAGATTTTTGTCCAGCAATCTGTTGTTGCTGATTTTTAGGAAACAGATCAAATGTCTCAGAAAAAGGCAATGAAGAAACAGGAGGAAGAGGAAGAAGAGGGGGTAGATGAGGAAGGCTTTCACGAATTTATCACTAAAGCAAGGTATGAATTAAACATTTAGAACAAGAATTATATTGTCTCTTATTGGAGACCAATTTGTAACTTTTTGAAGGTATTGCGTTTTTATTCTCCCATATGTCAGATGATTATTATATATTTATTTCTGTGTTTTTCATGAATGCAAAACCTACCTTGATTCTTCAGACTCAGAAGTCTGCTTTGTATAGTAACCTGTACTCAGCTTGTGGCTAGTTAGTACAATTGTTTAGTGGTAGTAATAAAGTATTGTAATTTTTCAAAGGGAAATAGAATTGGATGTACTCCACTGTGGATGGGAGGATGATATCCTTCGAGGATTTTCCTTCTTTCTCTGTTTTCATTGTAGCATGGCCCTAAAGAAGGGGCAAAATCCATTTTGCAACAAAGATGGTAAAATATAGCTCTGGAGAGGTAGTGTTTAAATTACAGAGAAGGCTATGGAATTTTTAACAGTAATTTTGTCATAAGAAACCTGCAGTGCTGTAGTTCTGTTTGGGGTGGGGTTGCCTTTAAGTCAGTGTTCACTCTGGACAACTGTCTGGACTAGTCCCTGTAGGTTTTATGGCAAGGTTTTTCAGAAGTGATTTGTCCTTGCTGCCTTCCTAGGGCTGAGAGAAAGTGACCAGACCAAGGTCACCCAGTTGGATTTGTACCTAAAGAGAGCATAGAATTACAGTCTCCCGGTTTCTAGCCTGGTGCCTTAACTACTGCATCAAAATGACACTATACGTTTTATAGAAATAATAGCTAACATTTTTATTATTAGCTTTTGGACGATTAGAAGTATTATTTTCCTTAAATGCAGCATGGAATTTTACCAAGCTTAACAAAAACATCTTTTTTTTTCTTTTAGTTCTTTCCAGTTTGTCTTTCTTACCCTCTCCATGCTTCCTTTCAAATATCTTATAGTAGCTGTTGCAGCTGCATCACCACATTGTAAAGTTAGGCCATTTATTCTTGTATACACCCTTTCTCATTTTAGTGAAAGTGATCTTGAGGAGGTACTGACTTTTTACACACACAAGAATAAATCAGCAAGTGTCTTCCTGGGAACAAATCCTGGAGCTACGAAGCATAGTAATAGCCAATTGGAAAACAGGAACAAAGGCAGTGAGTATCCATTTCTGTTACCTTCAGTATCATTGTAAAGAAGCAAATGAGGAATGTTCTTGCTTTTTCCTGATAAAGTCACTTGGATTCACTCAAGTGTTGGGTTCTTTCTGTTGAAGTGCCTGGGGCACAGTCTTGTGGGATCATCTGGACTGAGTTTAAGCCTGTGATTCCCGAGGAAGTGAACAAAGTCTTCCAGTCTATGAGTTTGCCCAAAGATCTTGGGCTTTCCTGGGTTATTAAAGCTGCCTGGGAAATGACCTGTAGTTGGTCCATGCAATGCTATCAGAGAAGAAGGAGACTGTCCCCCTCTTTTTGAAGGACGTTGTAGTGAACCTCCTCCTGAAGAAGCCCGTACTGGATCCAACACTGCCAGATAGCTATTATATAGTCTTCCATCTTCCCTTTTCAGAGAAGCTAGTTGAGGCGATGGCCAGATGGTAGTTGCAGAACATCTTGGAGGAAACAGATTATGTGGATCTATTTTAGTCAGGTTTCAGGCCAGAGTTCTTGCTCAACCGGAGACACTGGTGAAGTTGGCACAGAAGCACCTGCATTTTCTGCATCGCATGAGAAAAGTACATCTTCCTTCCCCTGTCCTTACCACTTTCTACAGAGGGACGATTGAGAGCATCCTGTCATAATGCATTACAGTCTGGTTTGGTAACATCACTGCTTGAGACAAGAAGGCGGTACAGACAGTGGTGAGGATGGCAGAAAAGATTATTGGCAGTTCAGTCCCTTCTGTCCAAAACAGCATATAAGTGTTGCTTGAGCAGGGTCTGCAGGATTGTCTGGGACACTACACATCCTCTTCACAACCTGTTTTCCTTGTTACCTTCTGGGAGGAGGCTTCATGGTACCCAAAGCAAAACATCCAGATTCAGTCACAGTTTTGTTCCATACAGTATTAACCTTCCTCTTTCCGCTATGTATTCAAGATGGACAGTGATTAATATTTATATATATATATATTTATATGTAAGGGTGTAGGTATAATACGTATGTTGTATATAGCATGTTTATATGTTAGTTATGTATACACTTTTGAGAGCAGGCAGTAGATTTCATTTTTAATGTGTGCCAATGTGCCCACAGTAAAAAATGACAATAAATGTTATCTTAATCTGATGATGTTTGACAGAGCTGGGATGAGGGTGATATATCCATCCTTGTGCTTCTTGTTTTCCATTGATTTTTGATACACTCAACCACAGTATCCTTCTGGACAAACTGTGGGATTTGAGGGATGGGAAGTACTATTTTATTATTATTATTTATTATTATTATTTATTTAATTTCTATGCCGCCCTATTCCAAAGAACTCAGGGCGGCTCACAGCATGATAGAAATTACAATAAACACATATCTATAAAAAACCCTTAAGCTAAAAGAAACCAATCACTCCACAAACATACACAGGAGGGGGCGCACAATTGCGGACCCCTCCCTCAAAGAAGCGTTGACAATCTCCTGAACCCAGCCCCGCGTCACCTCCCTGCTGGCCGAAACCAGCCAGGAGGGGCACGGGTCCAATAAACAGGTGGCGGAGCTCACAGCTCCAATGGCCTTGTCGACTTCATCAGGTGCCACCGGGTCAAACTCCTCCCACACAACAGGATCAAGACGAGTCCCTGTCATCTCGACTGAATCATTATCAGCCGATTATGGTTTTCTCTTTCCTCCTTGGTTAGTTCCCATCAGTGTTGACAAGAGGAGAGAGGTCAGATCCCTAGCTGCTTGCTTGTAGGATGCCTCAGGCCTTGATACCCCTCACCCCTTCTTAACATTGATGGGAAACTGGTGAGTGATATCATACCTAAGTTTGAAGTTCAGTATCATCAGCACTAATACGGATACTGAATACTGGTACTTAATGACACTGGATATTGGTACTTGATGATACTCAGTTGTATATATTGACCCCAGAATATCCAAGCAATGTCAATGACTTCATTGTTTAGATGCTGTCTAGAGGATAGGAAGGAATAGACTTGGGCTCAGTCTGAGCGGTTGTTATTATTTGAATCTCCTGAATCTGTAATATTCCATCTTTGGTCTTGGATGGAGTCCAACTTCTCCATTTAAGATCTCTCTGGGGATCTTCTTGGAATCACAGCCCTTGCTCAATCTAGTGTGCCTGTTGCACTCTTTCTTAGTATGGAAAACCCTTCAAGTAGTTACTTATGCCCTAATCACTTCTCAGGTGGATTACTTGCAATGCACTCTACAGGCAGTTGACCTTGAAGCTACAGCAGTTGTGGAAGGCATTCAGAAAGTATTCGGACACCCTTCACCTTTTATCAATTTTGTAATGCTGCAGCATGATTCTACAGTTGTTGACATTCTTTTTTTTCCCTCTTCTGTGAAAACAAAATTTTAGAAATGTCTGTACATTTATTAAAAAGAAAAAAGTGAAATATCACATTGGCATAAGTATTCAGACCCTTCACTCAGTACTTTGTTGAAGCACCTTTGGCAGCAATTATAGCCTCAAGTCTTTTTTTGCACACCTGGATTGGGGGATTTTCTGCCATTCTTCCTTGCAAATCCTCTCAAGCTCAGTAAATTGAATGGTGACCATCAGTGGAGAGCCATTTTCAGGTCCCCCCCCCAGAGATGTTTAAATAGGGTTCAAGTCAGGACTGTGTCTGGGCCACTCTAGGACATTCACAGAGTTGTCCCTAAGCCACTCCTGTGTTGTCTTGGCTGTGTGCTGAGGTTCGTTGTCATGTTGGAAAGTAAATCTTCGGCCCAGTCTGAGGTCCTGAGCTCTGTGGAACAGGTTTGCATTGAGGATATCCCTGTACTTTTCTCCATTCAGCTTTCCCTCAACCCTGACCAGTCTCCCAGTTCCTGCTGCTAAAAATGATACTGCCACCACCATGCTTCACTGTTGGGATGATATTGGGCAGGTGATGAGTGGTGCCTGGTTTCCTCCAGACATAATGTTTAGTATTAAGGTCAAACAGTTCAATCTTGGTTTCATCAGACCAGAGAGTCTTGTCCCTCACAGTCTGAGAGTCCTTCAGATGCTTTTTTCCAGCTCCAAGCAGGCTTTTATGTGTTTTGCACTGAGGAGAGGCTTCTGTCTAGCCGCTCTGCCATGAAGCCCAGATCGGTGGAGGGCTGTAGTGATGGTTGTCCTTCTGGATCTCTGTCCCATCTCCACACAGAATCTCTGGAGCTCAATCAGAGTGACCATCAGGTTCTTGGTCACCTCTCTTACTAAGGCCCTTCTCGCCTGATTGCTCAGTTTGAGCAGGCAACCATCTCTTGGAAGAGTCCTGGTTGTGCAAACGTCTTCCATTTGAGAATTATGGAGGCCACTGTGCTCTTAGGAACCTTCACTGTAGCAGAAATTTTATTGTAGCCTTCCCCAGATCTGTGCCTTGCAATAATCCTATCTCTGAGCTCTGCAGGCAGTTCATGGGTTTTTGCATTGTCAGCTGTGAGGGGTGTGTGCCTTTCTAAATCATGTCCAATCAATTTAATTTACCACAGGTCGACTCCAATCAAGGTATAGAAACATGTCTGCAATGATCAAGAGAAATGGGAGGCTCCTGAGCTAAATTTCAAGTGTTGTTGCAAAGGGCCTGAATTCTTATGCCAATGTGATATTTCAGATTTTTTTTCTTAATAAATTTACAGACATTTCTAAACTTCTGTTTTCACTTTATCATTATGGGGTACCGAGTGTACATTAATGAGAAAAAAATGAATTTCAACAACTATAGAATCAGACTGCAGCATAACAAAATTGACCAAAGTAAAGGGGGTCTGAATACTTTCTGAATGTACTGTAGGCACATCATGTTATGCTTGTTACCTGCACTGGCTGCTAACTGGGTTTTGGGTGCAAATCAGGTTGCTGGTTATCATTGTAAAGCTTTACGTGGCATAGAGCCTGGCTATCTAAGGGATTATCTCTGCCCATTCGATGAGATTGAGCAGAGTGAGCATTCTCCAGCTCTCCTTAATACTATCTGTCAGGACCTAGGCAGTATGTTTTCTTTGTTGTGGTACCTACCTTCTGGAACAGCATCCCCTGTTAATCCCCCCCCCTATTTTCTATTCTGTTTTGGAACTTGTTGAAAAGTGACTTTGTTTCCAAGTCTGGGTTTGGATGCCAAGCTTTTATTTATCTCTTATATTAGTTTCCAATTTGTTTGGCTATTTTCCAGATGCACATGCATTTTATTATTTGTTTTGTGTGTGTGTGTGTGTGTGTGTGTGTGTGTGTGTGCGCATTGTAAGTTGCCTGGGGTCTTTTGGGCTTCAGCAGTCAACCATACGAATCTTGGGCATTATGTTAACCAAATAAGAAAGAAAAACGAACACCAGGATATAATAAACCAGACTGTTTAATATAAACAAGCCTGTGGTTAAAAAGAGTCACTAAGCTTTCGTCAGGCCAAACTACCGACGTCATCAGAGTTGGGGATCGTGCCCATCTCATTCATCATTCAATCGCCCCAATCCTGCGAAGGAAGACTTGAGTGTCTTCTCAGCAGACCGCGGTGCTGTCTTTCCCTAAGAGTCTGATAAGCTGGCAAAAGATCCATATGCTGTTTGATGGAATTTTCATCAGAGAGCCAGGCTTCCTTGAGTAGGCAGCCACACTTGGTAGTCTCATGAACTATAACCTCTGCATTAGCTAGATCGAACGTGTGGCCAAAGCTGGACATATGGGCCTACATATAGGCAGAGATGATGGACCAAATGGCCCTAAGCCGGGGACAGACGGGCAGAGGCGATCTGGAAGGAGGGGGAGGGAGGGGGAAGACACAGAGCAGGAATGCTGGAACAGCTGCTTTTTGCAGGACTGGGGTGGAGGAATTACGGGGGAGACGACAACAGTCTTGGGGTGGGGGAGGATAATGGCCCTGGGAGGGAGGGAGACTGGGCGCAGGGACCGGTTGACAGCCGCCCTCCAAGTGCTTGCACACGCTCTAAAAGAGCACTTGAGGATCGTAAAACAATTAGCGGAGCCAAGGACAGTTTGCCTGATGCAGAACAACTCTGAGCAGTACGGATTAATACAATCATTGGGCCAGTGACGCGCTCAAGGAGCCGGGTGCAGAGGCAGGAGGTTATATGTGCTGCCTTCCTGATCTCCTTTTACTCCAACTCTGATGACGTCGGTAGTTTGGCCTCACGAAAGCTTAGTGACTCTTTTTAACCACAGGCTTGTTTATATTAAACGCCAGGATAAATATAAAAACAACTGTTTAATAATAATTAATAATAACTAGTTTATTATTAATAATAACTAGTTTATTATATATATATATATATATATTATATATATATATATATATATATATATATATATATATATATATATATATATATATAATATATATATATAATATATAATAATAACTAGTTTATTAAACAGTTGTTTTTATATTTATCCCGGTGTTTGACTACTTTTCTCAACATGAATATACCCGGGATTCGCATTTTTAGTGTAATTAGAGATTTTGTGTGTGTGTGTGTGTGTGTGTGTGTGTGTGTGTGTGTGTGTTATATATATATAATTTGCAAATGCAATTAATCTAAGATTATTTTAGAACATCTCATACTGAAAATCATTATCATACATTGCTTATTTTTCTTCTAATTTTGAAAACTCTTTTCAGATAACTCAGAAAAGATGGGAAAAAATGAAAAAAAGCAGTCCCAACTTCCAGTGGAGAAGGAAAATGTAGTAGAGCAGCCGAAAGTTGATCATGCCAAAGGAACTAGTTTACCCAGTAAGAAAATTGGAAAAAGAGTAAATTTGTATAGTTAGACTCTGACAAAACTTTAATCGCTTTTTGTTGGCTTTCTCTGTCATGGTGTCTTCTCTATGGAACAACCTCCACCCAGAGAAGGTGTGTGAAGACTTGCCTCTTCCGATGACATAGCTGTCCTGATATTTTTATAAGAGGTCTTGGTCTAGCCTTTTTTTGTGTTGTTGTATGTGTTTTCTTATTGTTGATGTTTTATATGTTATGTTTGCCACCCAGGGTTTTGCTGGATATATGGCAGCTTTATAAATGTGATAAAAATACAGATTAGATAGAAAGACAGACAGACAGACAGACAAGAGTATTCAGATAAATTTAGACTCATAGTGAATCTGTCAAGATACTAACAGTTATAATTTTTTTCAAATTTAGAGTTCTAATTTCTAATTTAGAGTTAATAGTATATTTCTTTACAATATTTTATTGTATTGATACTGCTTAATATAACAAATGGATGGATCAATGAAAAAAGCTCTAATATTTTTAATCCTTTCCACAATGCATTTTAAGTTAAACATTTTCATGAACATTGAATACACAAAAACTTTTGGGGGAATTTTTAATATGCTAAGCAGTATACTATACTATTGATATAAAACCAGTAGAAATGTTGTGCAGTAGTTAAAAAGTATCATAGACTGTTTCATGTATGAGACTGACATTATGAATACTGTTTTAATTTACTGTAAAGAACAAATGTAAATGATGCAGTACTGTTTATAAATATTACATGCAAGAATTAAATAATTGGGAATAAGTACTGTTCTACCTTTGAGTATCTTAATTATTATTAAATGGAAAACTGAGTATCCATGTGGAGAACATCATAGTAAAATGATAAAATTAACAATATAAATTCAGACTGGCTAGAACAGCGGTTCTCAACCTTTTCCGGGGCTCGACCCGGCCCGCATCGCGCAAAATAAAATAAATAAATAAATAAAAAATGGCGGGCCCACACCGTGCATGCACGGCGCGACGGGGCGCATTGCGCATGCGCGGCGGCCCGCATCGCGATAGGGGAAAAAATGGCCAACCCAAAAAAAATGGCCAACCAAAAAAAAATGGACGACCAAAAAATAAAAATAAAAAAATGGCAGACTGCAGTGCTTGGCGACCCCCGTGAAATGATTGTTTGACCCCAAATGGGGTCACGACCCACAGGTTGAGAACCGCTGGGCTAGAATATATTGAGAAATATTTTTATTAGCTATTAGAGTTCTTTTATGAAATTGTTGAAAATTCAGATGCTATATAAAAAAATCTAAAGCCTGTAAAACATAGTGCAACTAAGGAGGTTTTTGATGTGTCCAGTTGAAAAATATGAATTGCCCTGATTGCCTTGATTTTTTTCTTCTCCCTTTACTAGGCGTTCCTTCATCAACGGAAGATGGAGAGAATACACCGCAATTCAGCGTTCTTAGCACTTCTTCCTTTACTCATGGTACCACGCTCCCACAAAACATCAGTATGCCATTGTCCTCGCAACCTGCTGCCTGTGAGAATGTACAGTTGCCTGATTATCACTCAACCCCTTCCCTTTCATCAGGTTCTAGAGCGACATTTTCCCCTTCTTCTCACAATGCAGCACCTGACAACTTGTCTAATGCAGCAAAAAATGTGTCCCGCCCATCCTCAAACAGTACAAGCTTACACCGTTGTCGGTCTGGCAGTTACACTGTCAGCCCCTTCTCTTCCTTTCAGACTGCCATGCAAATCTACAGCCAGAGACTGACCCGACCATCCTCAGCAAAAGCAGGTAGACTGATGCTCATCTGGCACACTATTGCAATATTTTTTTAATATCTTAATATCCAAGACCATTTAAATTAATTGTGCAAGTTTTGAGTTGGATAAATTCTTATTTTCCTTATGAGATATTTATTTGAAAAATAACTATATCCAATCTAATTCAGAATTGTCCTCCAGTTATCTTCTATAGCAGTGGTCCCTAACCTTTCCAGCTTTGTGGACCGGTGGGGGTGGGTGGGGTTGGGGGAGGGGAGGGAATGGTTCCACATGAGTAATGGGGCTTCACTCACACTTGCCCACCACTTCTGCAGCCCATTTCCAAATAGGCCATAGCCCAGTACTGGGCCACAACCCAGGGGTTGGGGACCCTGTTCTTGAGTACTAAGACATGTATGAAAAAAATATATTGTTGATTCGTAGGCAACTTGCAGAAACAAAGAATAGGGGGATCATGTCTCTCTAATCTTATTGTTGTTTTATCATGACACAATTAGGCAATAGACTGAGTAGTGGTTATTTAAGTTCACCTATATAGGGCAAGGTATCAGGCAGCAACTAATAAACTGGACTGACATCCCAAAAATTAATATTTTTTCTTTGGAATAATAATTGCTTGTGAATGTTATTGCAGTGACTGGACAATAGGTATACTGTAGAATATCATGCACACAAGTACTTTCTTCATTGACAGTACAAATGAGAGGGGCTTCTGAACTTCTTTATAATGGGGCTTTTGGTATTACTTTCACTAAATCCTAGGAGTCAGAGAAACATAGGAAGAAACCTTATACTCAATCAAAGTATTAATCTAATGAAATATTGTTTACAAAGTCACTTGGAGAAGCTCCCTATGTTTCTAATACAGCCTTTAGCACAGCGGTTCTCAACCTGTGGGTGGCGACCCCATTTGGGGTCAAACAACCATTTCACGGCGGTCGCCAAGCACCGCAGTCCGCCATTTTTTTTTGGTCGGCCATTTTTTTTCCTATCGCAATGCGGGCCATCGCACCGCGCATGCGCGATGCGTCGCGCCGCGCATGCGCGATGCGCCCCGTCGCGTATGCGCGATGCGCCCCGTCGCGCATGCGCGATGCGCCCCGTCGCGCCACGCATGTGCAATGCGCCCCGTCGCGCCACACATGCATGATGCGCCCCGCCGCCATTTTTTTTTTGGTCAGCCAATTTTTTTTTTTGGTCGGCCATTTTTTTTCCTATTGCGATGCGGGCCGTCGCGCCGTGCATGCATGATGCGCCCCGCCATGCATGCGCGGTGCAGGCCCGCCATTTTTTTTTGGACGGCCATTTTTTTGGGGGGTCAACCATTTTTTTACCTATCGCGATGCGGGCCGTCGCGCCGCGCATGTGCGATGCGCCCCGTCACGCCGCGCTTGCGCGGTGCGGGCCCGCCATTTTTTTGCGCGATGCGGACCGGGGTCGCGCTGCGCTTACGCGGCGCGCGCCGGGGTTGAGCCCCGGAAAAGGTTGAGAACCGCTGCTTTAGCATCTTTACCTGCAGATGTCAAGGATGGAATGTCTCTCTTTTACAAACAATGTGCTCTACAGATTATACATTTTTCTCTTTGAATGAGTATTTCTTGATCAGATAGGTTTTGCCAGATTTCCATGTTATTGGTGTACAGATCTCTTATCTGAAAATAATACTGGAGCAGTTTTTTAATGGTTGGATACTATTAACTTTTTTTCCAAGAAATAATAACTCCTATTTCCATGGAGAAGGGAACTGGTGGCCCTTCAGATATTGTTGGATTACAGTTCAAATCATCACCAATTATTACTCTTATTGATTGGAGCTGCTAGGAATTGAAATCCAACATTTAAAGGGGCAGGTGTTTATCCCCCTACTTAGCTCTTGTCTCTATTAGGAAAGGATGAGGAAAGACCAGCAAACAGCCCAATAATGTCAAATATTGAAATAAATGTCAGATTGGTCTAAATAAGAATGAGCTCTCAAAGAATGAGCTCCTGCTACTAAGGTAGGTGTCTTGTTTAAGCAAGCAGTTGATTCACACATGGCTATGGAAAGAAAAAAGGGGGGGGAAACTAGAGAATGTCCATGTTTGTGGGATTTTATATGATTCAAAAAGAAATATTTTAAATTTACATTTCATTTTATTGAGGAAATATAAAAAGAACATCGCCAACAAACACCTAATATTTCTGATCAGAATGACATGAGTTCAAAGAAAGGTAGTCTAGAAGTAAAAACATTGTTAATATACGCAATAAATTATAACCAGATGTGAGTAAACTATTTCTTCATTGTAGGGTATTTCAAAATTTTAATTTGTCACGTGTAACAGTAATGTGTCACATATTGTTATAGTTTTCTTGATAATCCTCCCAAAGTTTTTAAGACTTTGAAAAGGACTGTCCTATCCACCTAAGAATAGTTTTCAAAGTGATGTGTTTTGTTTCATTTTTCTTTTGTAGTATGCTAATTTATTGGGACAGTGCCAACTACATGGAGGGCTGTTTCATACTCTTCTGAAACTATTACTCCAAGTATCATGATTCTGTATTCTCTCAAAGGCTCTTGGTGGCCATTTCAAGGACTTCCATAGTGACAGAGCATGGCTAGCCCCCTCCCTTTACTTTTGCTAGGATTGCAGGGAAAGGAGCATGTGTACAGCATCAGTTCTGATTCTGCTGGGGCTTTGGTTGTGCTTTAAAACAACAACATGGGGCCTTGGTACTCTGAGCAGTAAGGCTTGGAGAGCCTCCTTAAAGGCATCCCTCCAAATAGTTGACATAGCACTAATAAATATCTAACCAAAGGTTTCTTTGGAATAAAACTTCTTTTTGTGCCTTATTGTTTTCCTTATCTCATGCTGACTTTCTGAATTGTCCTTTTTTCAATAAATTAATTTCCCTATCACGCTTCTTTATCTTTATTTTGTAAAGAAGTCGTTTGTGTTCTTTATAAAACTTTTGAAAGAAAGCAAAAACTGCTGTATAATTTCGCTATAGAAATATACATAATGTATTTGAGAATCGTGTATTAATATCTTTCATATAAACCACTTGGTTTTTATTTTGTCATGACTACCGGTATTTCTGTCCCTTGCCAATTTTTGCACAGAAGGCATATTTCTTATAGCTAGGGAAAAAATCATGGCAAAATAAAACTTTTCACTCATTTTAGCAGGATCAAGAAGTCACAGCCCAAGCAGACAGCGTGGTGTATCTGCCAGAATGAATAAGGATGCAGAAGACAACAAGCGTTATAATCATGATATTGCAGCAGAACTTCAGAGATTGGCAGAGAAGCAGGCAGCTAGACAGTATTCGCCACCCAGTCACATCAGCCTTCTTACACAACAGGTATTTAGAAAAAAAAACATATTTTCTACTTCGAATAAAAATAACATTTGATGCTAGTGTCATTTACAAAAGAGCAAAGCAAACAAACAGTGATTAAGATTTATTTCACAAGTAAAAATTAATTATAATCAATCTGCTTGAACTGTGCTTGATCACAGGGACTTGTTTTTCTGTATGACCTGCCAAGAGCTTCAGTTATTGGATGGTTTGAAAAAAGTTAATAATGTGTTGATCCATCAAAAATATCAATTTTAAGAGGAGAACTTTATTTCTCTATACTTTCTGCAATGCCAAAACCTTT
>JARGCV010000097.1:3527500-3682500 GCA_034064705.1 Bothrops alternatus
TTTCCTCACTTCATCTTTGCAGGCTCAGGCTATTTGCTGATATTCTGACTTAGTTATGTGTCCCTCTTTCCACTTTCTATACTTGTCCTTTTTATCTTTATTTGCTTGTATATTTGGGACTGCTGGAAGAAGCAGCTAGAGCAGGAAATGGAAAAAGATGCCCGCCATCTTGCTATCCTGTGGGCATTTGCATTCCTTGGCACAGGGAAAGTGCCAATCAAGGAAAAGGCAGAAAGGTAGAGATTCTTGACTTGATCCCTTTAGCACAATGTGGCTTTAAGCTGTGTGGACTTCAACTCCCAGAATTCCCCAGCCAGCATTCTGGGAATTGAAGTCCATACAGCTTAAAGCAGCCAACACTGAGAAATAATGTTGTAGCACATACAGTAGCTATTAGTGCACAGGGTCCCTGTTGATGCAGTATCATTGTGACCCTTCCAGCCTCTCCATATGAAGCAGTACGTGCCATGTTCCCCCCCTCCACACCCATGGCCTTTCCTTCTTGCCTGCCTACTGTAGATATACAAGGCGAAGTTGATGAGCTGTTCAGCTTAGTGTGAAATGTGTTACATTTTCCCCCCAGCTGCTTCCTGATTGCAGTATTTACTTTTAATCTCCTCTGCCTCAATGCCCGATAAAAACTTTGTCACATTAGATGGTGACAGATGGGAAAGAGAAGGGGGAGATCACTGCAAGAGAACGTCCTGCTTTCCCAATAATTTTTCACAACGCCAATTATGTCCTTCAGTGCTTCCCGGCATGTGCACCCATGTCAGCAGAGAAGGAAATAGAAAGGCATAAATAAAGACAAAACCAGGCACTGCATGGCTTTAATCTGCAGAATAACATTTCTCATTGTGGTGAAATATGGTTAGGTTCTCTCCCTGGACTGCAGAGAAGCTGCACATGCCCAAGTAAATTGGCTTGTCTTTGCTCTGGAAAACACCCAGTCTGGCAAATACTATAATATCTCTATGGCATGATAACTTCAAGAATATCTGTGGGAATTTTCCTGCAGTCTTTCTTATTTCACTTTAAGGATAGTTGCTTCTCCCAAGCCACAAATCTAACTCCGATCCATTCCATAAACTATGTTATTCTTTCTATGTAAATTAAATATTCTTATTCTTTGCTGTGGTGGTGAGCAAGAGAGAAATGGCTCCTGAAAAAAATCATTCAGATTTTTTAAAAAATTACTGGATCTTATTTATTGGTGAATCAGATTCAGCAAGTAAAGTGCTTTACATTTTCCCACCTTAAATACATGTGTGACATTGATTTAGTGGGAACTTCAGGGAAAGCGAGCTTAAGTCACAGTCTTTATCTTTCTAGCTGTCAGAAAAAGCTAAATTTAGGGAGCAGGAGGTCAACTATGTTATAATATATATAGATATGTATGTATTGTCTGTTCCCCTCATATGGGTATAATCTCTACTCAGGTATGCTTTAGAGAAAAGCCATTGCATTTTGACAATGTTTATAATTGTTGAGTTTATTTATATATATATATATATATTTGCCATGAGCATGTGTGGTGACCAATAGTTTTAAAAGTCCAATGAAAAACACACCCCTTCATATTAGAAACTAAAGGTCTCAAACAGTAGTTTCCAAACTGTAAAAGTAAGTGTTCTTTACATTATTTGTCTCATTCCATTATTTTGGTTCCCATTCTAGCCTGCTTCTTTTGGCAGAACAGATAGAGATGCTTAGCAACTTTACATAATTACTGTATGTGACATGGATTCCTTCAAGTATATTTTTTTCTTTTCTTTTCGCATTAAGCACAAACGGCAGAGTTCACACTAAACCATATAAAGGAAACCACATAAGAACATAGAGCTTATGTTCTCTGGTTTAGGACTAATTCTTGCCTCTTCATGTCATAGAACAGAGGCCCCCAACCTTTTGAGCACCAGGGACCGGTTCTGTGGAGAAAGATTTTTCCATGGATCGGAGGGGGCCTGATTGTGTGTGCTGCCTGCATCCCATGGATGGGGTTTTGCTTGTTTGTGTGGACCGGTTGCTGGCATCTGCGGCCCGGTACCAGTCCACAGACTGGGGACCCCTGTCATAGAAGACACAACACAAACAAGCCAAGCTGCAGAAGGAAATCACACTTTTAGACAGCATGAATGAACTTAAGACAGCATGCAGTGGCATGCATGGATGAGAGCATCTGTTTCTCTCTCTCTCCTTTTCCCTTTCCATCTGGACAATTCTCCGGATGGAAAGAAGTGAGAAGTGGTGTACCCCAAGGTTCAGTTTTGGGACCTTTACTTTTCAATTTATTCATCAATGATCTGGATGTAGAAGTTAATAGTGAGGTAGCCAAGTTTGCTGATGACACTAAATTGTTCCGGGTTGTGAAAAGTGAAACTGATTGTCGGGAGCTCCAGAAGGATCTCTCAAAATTGTGTGAGTGGGCAACAAAGTGGCAAATGCATTTTAACCTAAACAAGTGCAAAGTTATGCACATCGGGGCAAAGAACCCCAATTATACTTACCAACTGATGGGGACCAAACTTTCTGAGACAACCCAAGAAAGGGATCTTGGGGTTTTGGTGGACAGCTCGATGAAGATGTCAACCCAATGCGCAGCAGCAGTAAAAAAAGCAAATTCCATGCTTGGCATGATTAGGAAGGGAATCGAAAATAAGTCAGCAAGTGTTGTATTGCCTCTGTACAAATCGATGGTGAGACCACACTTGGAATACTGTGTACAGTTCTGGTCACCGCACCTCAAGAAGGATATAATGGAACTGGAAAAGGTGCAAAAAAGGGCAACAAGAATGATCAAGGAAATGGAGCGCCTCCCTTATGAAACCAGATTGCAACGCCTTGGTCTCTTCAGCCTTGAAAGACGGCGTTTAAGGGGTGACTTGATCGAAGTGTATAAAATCATGCATGGGATAGAAAAGGTGGATAGAGAAAAATTCTTTTCTCTATCACACAATACCAGGACAAGGGGGCACTCCCTAAAGCTCATAGCTAAGAAAGTGAGGACAAATAAAGGGAAATATTTCTTCACCCAGAGGGTCGTTGATTTATGGAATTCACTTCCAGAAGGGGTCGTGACAGCTGTCAGTCTTGACAGCTTCAAGGCAGGGTTAGACAGATTCATGGATGCCAAGTGTATCGATGGTTATTAAAACGGATGTCCATGTGCCGCCTCTATGTTGGTTGAGGCAGGCAGGATTCCCTTGAGTACCATTTGTTGGGGGTCAAGGGAAAGGGGGGGTTTTGCCTTCTCTTTCTGCTCAAGATCCCCATGTACAATTGGTGGGCCACTGTGTGACACAGAATGCTGGACTCGATGGGCTTTGGCCTGATTCAGCATGGCTCTTCTTATGTTCTTATGTTCTTTTTCTTACACAGAGAAGGAGAGAAGTTTGCAAAAGTTATGCCTATTCTTCAGTGCTATTGCCAATCTGAAATCTCAAACATACGCTAGGGACTAAAGCAAAAAGAACCCTATTCCACACCTCTTCAGGAAGAAAGATTGTGAGAAGCCAGGACAAACTGGAGGGGGGGAGGTACCTAATAAAATGTTCCAGGATGCAACTTCAAATTCCTGAGCAACAGAGCACAAAACTGCAAGAAATTAGTAGAACTGTCCACCTCTAAATAAAAGAGCGCAAAGGGCTATGCTGCACCTCAGCCTTTCACTTTGCACAGCAGAAGCAGCAATGCTTCATGGTGAGAAGCATTAAGGGAGGACCAATGTGCTTTGACAGGCAGTTCAGCTCAAATAAAAGGGTGCCAGTTTAGAATTCACTGATGAGAATGGCAAAGTGACACAATTGTTCTGCTGCCTACAAGTGGAAGGAAGTTCTTGGTGAAAATTTCATTAAAAGAAATGACCCTTCAAAGCACTCAACATCTCTAGTATTTAGTGAGGGAAGGAAGAGATGGAGCTGCATGTTATCTATGTGTTGTCATCCCTACAGGCAAATTTGCAGAGAATTTGCTTCTCCCAAAAATGCTTTTTCACAAGGCAACTGGACACTCTTGTTTTTTTCTTTGAAGACGTTTTGCTTCTCATCCAAGAAGCTTCTTCAGCTCTGACTGGATAGTGGGGAATGGAAATATTTATACTCCTTGCAGACGGCTGGTCATTTGCATTCTTTTAGTGAGTCGTTAGTGCTACCTGGAGGCTTATCTGTGTCTTCAAGGTCACCTGAGTAGTGCAAACGGTTGTGGAGCCTTCTTGGAACTGCTGAAAGGATCGTGTTGCAAACTGGAGATAGATGATGTTGTATTCCTCCCCCTCTGTTGAGAGAGGGATGTTCAATTTTGATATAGCTGGCCTCTTTGACCCCACTTTCAAACCAGCAGTCCTCTCTGTCCAGAATATGGACTTTGCTGTTTTCGAAAGAGTGGCCTTTGCATTTTAAATGCAGATGGACTGCTGAGTCTTGTCCTGATGGGTTGGTTCTCCTATGTTGTGCCATATGTTTATGAAATTGTTGTTTTATTTCCCCAATGTACAGATCTGCACATGGCTCACTGTATTCATAAACATAGAGAAGCAAAGAGAAATTTCCTGACAGTTAGAACAATTAATCAGTGGAACAATCTGCCTCCAGAAGTTGTTAGTGCTCCAATACTGGAAGTTTTAAGAAGAGATTGGATAACCACTTGTCTGAAATGGTATAGGGGTTCCTGCCTGAGCAGGGGGTTGGACTAAAAGACCTCCAGCATCCCTTCCAACTATTCTATTCTATTCTATTCTATTCTATTCTATTCTATTCTATTCTATTCTATTCTATTCTATTCTATTCTATTCTATTCTATTCTATTCTATTCTATTCCATTCCATTCCATTCCATTCTATTCTATTCTATTCTATTCCATTCCATTCCATTCCATTCCGTTCCATTATTAACCTGACTGACTATGTGCCATCAAGTGTCAAGTCTTAGCAACCATTAGATATATTTTCTTCATAATGATCTGTCCCTAACCTAGTCTTTCAGATCCTCCAATGGCGCACACATTGCCACTGTAACTGAGCCCATCCATCAACCTCCTCCTCTCCTGCAAAAAAACTCCTACTGCTAGTTATCCTCTTCTCTCTGCTTTCACCTTTCCCATTAGTGTCTTCTCCAGAGAATTTGGTCTCCTTGCTTGCATTTTGGTCTTATCCCCCTTTCCTCTCCCATCATTCCCTTATCTGCCTGTTTTGTTTTGCCCATCCCGGTCAATCCTACTTTCTTTCACTGTGCCCCCTCCCCTGTAATCCCTGTTGATCCTGGGGGTCCCTCTTCCCCTTCTCTATCTTCCCCACCCACCAGCAACGGTGGAAGGGCACGCACAACATTAGATCAGAACACACAACTGGCAATGGTCACGGGAGGGGGAGGATCAGAAGAAAGCCTGACAACAGCCCCAAACAGTCTAGCACAAGATGCGGGACAACTAGAGCAATGACAGTTGACTAGAGTAGATGGGCCTATCACACACTTGATGAGTAGAGCACAGAGCTGATTGGGTTTATAAGTAGACTCTCCACCCTCCAAAGCTTACTCTGATGATGCAGGCAGTGGACCAGCGAAAGCTAAGACAATAGATTTTTGATATTATGAATGGTTGTTTTTATGGTTTTATTGGTTTTTATCATTTTTAACAATAAATTTATCCCAGAGTTTGAGGATTCTATATCACTAGTATAAATATGCCTGGGATTCGTATTTTTAAAATTATATATATGTATATATTGCAAGAGCTAGGGAAACTGTGAAGGAAGAACTGAGGAAACTGCCAAGAGCAAGAACGAAGTCCTGTTTATAGTAGGAGCAAGGTCAAATTTTTACTTCGCTTTCTTCCATCCTTGTGGAAGGGTGACAATCTCCCTGCTTTGGGGTTGGGAGAAACTGTCAACCATTTTTCTTTGCTTCAGAAATGAAATATTCTGGTTTCAGGCTATTTGCTTCTGCCCTTGCCAGATCACATTTCAGATGGGGAAATCCCTATAGGTTAGACTGGAAAATTGAAAAAGTAAACTAAAAGACAGCACTACAAACCCTCTCAAGAAAATCTCTATGGAGATACTAAGTCATTCAGGTCATGGTTATCCCAAAGGTGCTTTTTTCACTAGGCAACTGGACTTTCTTGTTTTTCTTTTTTGAAGATGTTTCGCTTCTCATCCAAGAAGTTTCTTCAGAGCTGACTGAAGCTTCTTGGATGAGAAGTGAAACGTCTACAAAGAAAAACAAGGAAGTCCAGTTGCCTCATGAAAAAAGCATCTTTGGGATACCTCTCAAGAAAAGTTCATGGAAGTGTCCATGAAGACACCAAGAGTTCAACTCATTTAAAAGGAAAGTTCATTTTTTAAATTCCTGTACTCTCACAAAAGCCCAGAAAGTATTTGCAGCAATGCCAAAAGTCAATGGCTAAATAGTAGGACAGAAATATTCCCAGTACCACCACAAGAATTATCGCACACCAAAAGGACTGGAGCCACCTCAACATCAAGCTTTTGGTCTTATGCCAGAGAAGTCCTGAAGAATTACAACATTTGCACGGGGAACATCTTCTAACAAAGTAACACCTAAACTTTGGGCACAACCACAGTGATAAATTCTGAGTAATACTGTTCAGTGTTGTCTTTGCCTAGAAAGCAAAATAGCACAGAATCTGCAAAACAAGTGAGACAAAATGAGTGTTTGAAAGTGCGACTATCCCAAAATAAATGTGATCGATGGCAGCTTCTGTAGTTAGCTATAACCATGGCAATTGTTGGGCAGATGATAAATGATACTTTCCCCTTGGCTGAGGGACTCAGTTGGATGCCCCTGTCTAGAATATCAATTGTGATAGCGGGCAGAGAAATTCTCCAGCATCTTTTCGCTCCCACTTCTCATTCATTCTGATGAAAGAGGACAGCTTTAGAAGATTTTTAGAAAGCGAAGAGAATTTTGGGAGAAATTCAATGGGTTATTTTTATACCTATTTCATTAAGAATTATGATAATAGTAAAATTAATACAAATTAAATTTAAAGAAAAGAAAGCAAAGAGGAGTAAATATGTAAGGAAAAAGAAAAAGAAGAAAAAGTAAGAATATAAAAGAAAGAAAGAAAGAAAGAAAGAAAGAAAGAAAGAAAGAAAGACAGACAGACAATTGTATGGGTTACGTGTGGTATTCTTGGAGGTAGTGATGAGTTAGTTGAAGACTATGAAAGGATGTCCTGCTTTTCAATATAACAAATGCTGCCAGTGACCTGCAATTTCCCTGGTTTCCCACCAAATTTCCATTAAATTTCAAGCAGAGGCATTTACAGGGCAGGTCAAAAAACCCTGGAAGGGGTAATAATCATGCAATCAAGGCCCTCGCCCCCTTTTTACATACGTAATAAAAAGGGATCACAATTTATGGTCCAAAATCATTGATTTTTTGGTTTCTTCTTTTCTCTCTCTTGTCCTCTGCAGATACAGTACTTCTCATCTCGAGGGAGGACATTATGAGGGACCTCCTTCTACTGGGCTTTTTCAGTGATAGGGATGCTGTCAGTTCTATGATGGAGTTGTTGAAAAACTTTTGTGGAATTTTTCTTACCGCTGGAAAAATGCTAAAAAAATTGTTATCCTGTTTTCTTTGTCCACAGGTTGGCTAGAAATGTTTACGTGGCCATTTGTGTCCAGCTCTAAGCAAAATTCTGCTATCAAGGAAGGGCAGGAGTTTTAATGTTTTTTCCCCTCCCCTGTTAATTACTGGTAGAATCAGGCAGTGATTTTCAAGGTCTGATTCCTGAAATTATTGACAATTACGTACTATAGCCAGTCACTAAAGACCAGAAGTTCCTTGTGATCGAGAATGTCTTGCTTTCTGTCTGTTCTGGGAGAAAAACTCTGTACATTATCAGTGTTTTCTGCGGCACACTGGCACCAGGGCGGCTCTTGCCATCTTTGGCACCCAAGAGGGAGCTTGCCTTAAGGATAAGGTTGGCTAGTTGGTTTTCTAATGAAAAATGTCCATCATTGGTTTGTTCTATGAAGGTTGGTTGTCTGAAGTGTTTTGTGGCATCACAAATAATGCCAGTATTATGATTTTAAGATTCCTTGCCCCTAAGGAGAGAAAAACGAAGTGAAGTAGCCACAGAACACTTCATTTTTTTTTCTTCTTAGGGGCAAGGAATCTTAAATTCATAATACTGACATTATTTGTGATGCCACATATTACTAAGTGACCTATTCATTTGTCTTATCATAATTTGAAATGCATGCTTTCATATATTTAAATTTAGTATAATATGAAGCATTTGGAACCCAATCTATTGGTGAGAAAGCAGTGTATCAATAATTTGATTATGACTGTTTAAAATAGAAATGTTTTCTAGCCTTACTATTTGTTCTGGAGTACAAGTGATGAAAGGGGAAGTCTGGATAATTGTATACAAACTCTTTTGTTCACAGATGAAGCTGTGACTAAGACCCAGCCTGATTTATCATCAATATGTGCAAATAAAGTTTTGCTCCCCATTGCTTTGTTTATATCTACATGGAGGGCTTCCCCAGTTTGTTTGAATGGGGTGGGAAAGTGAAGCTTTGGTTTGTGAAGGGGGAGCAAGATGTTCCAAAAAGATTATCTCACAGTTGGAACTCATTAATGAAAGAAATAAATTAGCTATGTTCATTTTTCAGGGAATTCTTGTGTAAACTGGAAATTTTCCAGTCTGTGAGCCCCGTGCAAGGCTACCCCATAAATCACAGCAAGCAGGTTGTCTGTATACCAAGAGCAGCCTCATTCAGAGGGAGGGAGGAAAAGTGCCGAACATATGTTCACGGAGAGAAAATTACAGAAGTAAAATGAGGAAGACGAATACCTCACTCACCCACGGTTGGAAAACGAAAGGGCTCAGCCTCCAGCATTATGACTTACGGTGTTTCCAAAGAGTCTCTTCCTTCTAACCAGGAGAAAGCACCTGAAATGGGTCAGCTTTTAATTGAATACAATGTTAATTACAGCATGCACTATTAACGGTTTGTGGGATTTGACTAATTAATGTAATAGTTTGTGAGTCACGCTCATTAAATATGAAAATTACGCTGGCGAAAAGTATCGGTTTCATTATCAATCTTGTATGGACAGAAATTAGGGAGGGGATGTACAATGGGTGGGGGGAGAGATACCCATCTTGGCTTATGGAGCAATTAGCTTTTCCTTTTCGAGAAAGACTTTTGTACAATATGGAAGAAGCAGAGTTCTACTCAAAAGGGGTAGGGATTAAAGAAAGAAGCTAGTAGGGCAATCGGGAGGAGGAAACATATGGTTGCAAAGCGCAAATTCTCTTGAAATGGTCAACATCTTTGGGAAGGAGCAAGGACAACCAAACAGAGTTATGGATGTAGAAGCCAACAAAAATTGATCAGCTTGATAATAAACACGGGACAAGAGAGAAAAATCTGTCAGGAGGCAAAATAATGAGGCTACTCCAAGGGATTAACAATGAAACTCCTGACAGAAGGAGGCAATTGCTCCTGAGTGAGATAAAAGTCTAATATAACACACAGAGAACATTTTCCAAGTACTGTGCAGGGCTTGGGAGGCTTCATCCCTGTTAATGATGATGAATAAATGGTGCACAGGGAACTCCAGCAAATAGGCGGAGGGTAATGTGGTGCCAGCCCTATCATTTTTATTGCTGTCCTTTGGGGTGAGTTTAGATGCACTTGCTGCGCGTGCTGGGGGAGAGAGTGGCTTCTTGCCAACACAGCAGGCCAAGGCCCTTGCCCTGTAGATGCCCTACAGCTGGAGCCTCATGATGGAGACACAGAGGAGAGCCAAAGAGGAGCAAATGCAAAGGAGAGGATCTGCCTTATAAAGCGACAAAGAAAAATGATAGGCAATTAACTTAATACCCCAAAGCCTTGGAGGAAACCCCCAAATATAAAAAAGTTCATAAATCATTGACACAACTAGTGAAAGACAATGGACCCACCTATGCAACTGATAGGGAACTCACTTAGGGGTCTTGGCTTTTTTGTCCAGATATTCATACCTGAAGACTGGAAAGGATGCAAAAGTTGACCAAGACCAATTTGTTTGCTTATAGGAATGTCCATTGTTCATTGAGGATGCTGAAACAAAAATAATAATAATAATAAAAAGGAGAGCCACAACTATATAGTTTAAGCCCTGGCCTTTTTTATGTGCATTGCAGGGCTTCACTCACAAAGCTGCAGCTGCACTCGTGACCTTTTTTATTCCTCCCCCGCCCCATTGTTAATTTACAGCAGTGTCATTCCTTTCTACAATATTATCCAACTAGATTATATGAAAATTATAATAACAATAAATGTGAAGTAGAAGGAAGACTCCTGCGAGTCTCCTGGATTGCAAGACGATCAAACCAGTCAGTCCTAGAGGAGATCAACCCTGACTGCTCTTTAGAAGGCCAGATCCTGAAGTTGAAACTCAAATACTTCAGCCACCTAATGAGAAGGAGGGACTCACTGGAGAAGGGCCTAATGCTGGGAAATATTGAGGGCAATAGAAGAAGGGGACAACAGAGAATGAGGTGGCTGGATGGAGTCACTGAAGCAGTAGGCGTGAGCTTAAATGGACTCCAGAAGATGGTAGAGGACAGGAAGACCTGGAGGAACGTTGTCCATGCGGTCGCGATGGGTCGGACACGACTTTGCAACTAACAACAACAAGAAGAAGGAAGTAAAAAAAAATACAAAAGAAGGGAAGAGAAAAAAAAACTATAGGCAGTCCTTGACTTGCAACCATTTGTATAGTGATGGTTCAAAGTTACAATGGCACTGAAAAAAAATGACTTATGACCTGTTTTTTCACACTTACAACCACTGCCGCATCCCCACGGTCATATGATCAAAATTCAGATGCTTGGCAACTGGTATATATTTATGACAGTTGCAGTGTCTGGGGAGGTTTTGTCATGTGATTGGAAAACCTAATACTTCAATCATTGAGCACTTTTGCAGGTTAAAGGGATTAGTTGAAAGGCTTCATTATGTCCTCTACTTAGGCTAACAAAAGGCTAGTCTGCCTTAAAAACAAATAACAGTACAAGCAATATGGCTTTGGCCCAGTGTTTCTCAACCTTGACAATTTTAAGGCATGTGGACTTCAACTCCCAGAATTCCACAGCCAGCAACGCTGGCTGTGGAATTCTGGGAGTTGAAGTCCACATGCCTTAAAACTGTCAAGGTTGAGAAACACTGCTTTGGCCATTCTTCTTGTGCCTTTGGCAGTTTTCCTGGTTATGCATCATTCATTAGCAGCTCCGGTCTAGCACAAGAGCATTAAGCAAATTGGAACTGCCTTCCGTGGGTTTCCAAGTCATTGTTGTTGAGAGTTTAAGGGTGTTGAGTTCATTGAGAAATTACTTGATTCTCAAGGAAAGCCAAAGCAGAGTAGGAATGGATTATCAACATTCTGTGGCAGTATATTTCTTTGAGCTCTAGCTTAAGAGCTTTCTATTTGTTTCCGAAAAGGATGAAAGATGATGAAAATCATAAAGAAATCCAGTACACTTGTTAATTACAACGGAACAATTTTATGACAGTTCACCCTCAGAATCACTTGTTTGAGATGGCCAGCTTTGGAAATTGAATAAATAAATAAATGAATCACTCGTGCGTTATGTTTTGAATTGCTGCTGTCAGCAATTGGGGATTATTATTTTTTTAGACTTTCTCAAATGCTTCTACTACGTGCCAAAGCGAAAAATAAAACAATATCCCTAAAATGCCAGAATTAGCTATCTACTTTGTAGCTGTCTAATCAATGATAAACCAAGTTTAAACAAGCTACAAATATTTCAATTTCAATGCTCGACTTACAACAATTCACTTAGTGACTTAGAAGTTACAACAGCACTGAAAAAGTGAATTATGAATATTTTTCACACTTATGATTGTTGCAGCATCCCCAGAGTCATGTGATTTACATTCGGATGCTTGACAACTGATTCATAATTATGACATTCACAGTGTCCCAGGGTCACGTGATCAATGGCCAGGGGGCATGGCCAGCTGATCATTCAGGTTGCAGAGTGCCTGTGGGGGGGGAATCTGTGGGTCTCTGGGATGGGACTGGGGTGGGTGCCTGCCTTCCTTCCCTCCCCTTGTCCCTTCCTTTTCTTCCTTTCCTTCACCTCCCTTAGTCTCTTCCTCCTTCCCTCCCTCCCATTGTCCCTTCCTTCCTTCTTTCCTTCCTTTCCTTCACCTCCTTCTTAGTATCTTCCTCCTTCCCACCCTCTCCCATTGCCCCTTCCTTCCTTCCTTCCTTCCTTCCTTCCTTCCTTCCTTCCCTCTTTGTCCCTTCCTTCCTTCCTTCCCTCCCTTCCATTGTTCCTTCCTTCCTTCCCTCTCTCATTGTTCCTTCCTTCCTTCTTCCCTTCCTTTCCTTCTCCTCCCTCTTAGTCTCTTCCTCCTTCCCTCCCTCTCTCCCCTTGTCCCTTCCTTCCTTCCTTCCTTCCTTCCTTCCCTCTTTGTCCCTTTCTCCCTTCCCTCCTTTCCATTGTTCCTTCCTTCCTTCCCTCTCTCATTCTTTCTTACTTCCCTCCTTCTTCGTCCCTTCCTTCCTCCCCCCTCCATACCCAGGAAGGGACAAGGGGAGGGGAATAGGCTGCCAGCGTGGCTGGGGGCCTTGCTGCCAGCAAACCTGCCTGTGCACAGGCAGAGACAGAGGAGATCTCCGCCCAGCTCACTTGCTCAGCTTCGCCGAAAGGCATGCCACTTGGTAAGTTAGCAGAAGCTCCAGGATCAGCGTCAGGCTACAGTGCTTCTGCTAAATTAGCAAGCGGCATGTTTTCTAGCAAAGCTCGAGCAAGTTTGCTGGGCAGGAGCAAAGGAGAGCAGCTACAGCTGCAGAAGCATGGATCAGCTGTACAGGCTTGCCCCGATCCTGGACAACAGGGAAGGAAGGAAGGACGGAAGGGACAAGGGGAAAGAGGGAGGGAAGGAGGGACAAAGAGGGAGGTGGAAGGAAGGAAGGAAGGAAGGAAGGGACAAGGGGGAGAGGGAGGGAAGGAGGGACAAAGAGGGAGGCAAAGGAAAGGAAGGAATGAAGGGACAATGGGAGAGGGAGGGAAGGAGGAAGAGACCAAGAGGGAGGGAAGGGAAGGAAGTTCCAGCCAGCAGAGGCTTGGCAGCCCGGCTGCCGAGAAACAGAAGAGCGCAAAGCCAAGGAGAAGAAGGTGGCAGTTTCCTCCCAAAGGGGGCTCCTTTTCTCCACCCCTTCCCTGGGTTTGTGGGGAATTTCTCATCACCAACACTGACAGGTGCTCCTTCGAGCCCGCCATGAGCTTTCTCGCCCCCTTTGCTTCTCCCCCCTCCCCCGCTTTCGTGAGGATTGTGGAGTCCTTGGGAAGGCAATTGTGCTTTGAAGCTTAGGAGAGGAGGAGGAGTCCCTTCCTCCTTCCCTCCCTCTCTCCCTGTCAAGCTCCGGCAGGCTCGACATGAACGGGCAGAGGAGGAGTCGAGGATGGGCAGGGTGGCAAAGGAAACTGGCGGCCATCACCAGACCTCCCGGCTGACAAGCGCAAGTTCAGGGGTTGCCAGCTGACAGGCGCAGGAGTTGGGTGCTGTGGCGGCATCCCCTTCGCTGACCTGTGAGAAGATATCAATCTGGTTGCTGCACAATGAGTCTCTGGGGAGGGCGTGGCCTTGCTCTGCACCTGCGCTCTTCATGCACCGCCTGCAGGGCACATTTGGTAGAATTCGTGCAGACTGCCGCCAAGCAGCATATTTTCCACAAACAAGTGAGGTGGAGCGGGGGGGAGGGAGAGAAGGCGGTTGACAAGCCCTGCCTAAGACCATCAGAAATATGTGTTTTCCGATGGTCTTAGGCGACCCCTGTGAAAGGCTCGTGCGACCCCCAAAAGGGTCGCGACCCACAGGTTGAGAACCGCTGCCCTGGAGGATCAGCTTCTTGAACTTAGACTAGCTAGTTAAAAAAAAACAGGTCTAACCACAAGCTATATTTAGATTCCCATTCAAGAGAAAATTCAGTTGAATGGCCTTAGGAATATCCTAGTCAGATTTACGTAGAGAACATAAAAGAGGGGCTTTTTCCAATGGACATTTAAGTCTTGCACACAGGTTAAACACTCTCCCATTATCTCATGTATATGAAGGTTCCAGTTCTCAGGATAAACCTTTATTTGTATGCATTTAAAGTTAAAAGTTACAGAACAATCTACCTTTCAGCTTGCCATTTGTAGTAGACCTGTGGATTATTGGTCTTCAAAACCCAGGGTCTGCTAAAACTGTAAACTTCAGCTGTCTTGACACCTGGATTCCTAATGGACATCTGGGGCAAAAAGGTTCACAGCCAGCATAGCCTCAGCTGAAGTCTGGCATCTGCACCGAAAGCCTCTCCATTTGTCAAACTTAAGTGATAATTTCTATTCAATCAGATACATACTATAAGAATATAAACAAATGCCTCCTGCTGTATCAACTTTGTGATCGCTTTCTTTTATAGCCATCATTTGTTACACACGGACAGAAGACTCTTCTGCAGAATTCCAAAGAGGGTATCAGTTGGATGATCACCAAGAAGCAGCCATGCACTTACTTTCCAACCAAAGTGACAGCAAAATGAAGTCTATGATTTATGCCAAAACTTAGCATGCTCCAAAATTTCTTCCTGCTCCACTTTTCTAAACAATCCATTAGCTCATTCATTTTGCTGCAGAAGGGTAGAATGGGGGAAATACATCATTTTGCAGCACCTTGAGTATGTTAAAAGCCAGTGAGGATCAAAAACATGTCAGTCTTTAAAATTTAGGTTAGGGTTTTTTTTGGGGGGGGTATACTATTTATTTCTTTTATATTTGTCCCAAAAGCTGGGATTTTAACTACTTTGGAATATGGAAGATACAATTAAAAGGCTATTAGTGGCTCTGATGTAGAAGCCCACATTCAAAACTCCATTTAGTCATGAAGTCCTCTAGGTCAAGGGTCTGCAACCTTGACAATTTTGAGACTGGTGGACTTCAGCTCCTAGAATTCCTCAGCCAGCTATGCTATACTGGCTGAGGAATTCTGGGAGCTGAAGTCCACAAGTCTTAAAGTTGTCAAGGTTGCAGACCCCTGATCTAGGTGACCTTGGATCAAAATCTCTCTCTCAGTTTAACTTTTTCAAAGGATTGTTGTTGTAAGGCTTAAATGATGGTTGGGGGGGGAGCTCTGTATGCCACTTTGAGCATTTTGTTAGAATTTCTTTTTTAAAGATTGGTTTAAAATAATGTAAGGGCTTTTGTGCTGAATCAGATACATATGCAATGAGTCCAACCTATTTTCTCCAATAACTGGTACCAGAGGCTTCTGGAAGTTGGTATGGGGACCTAAATTAAAGAGATGGACTTTACTTCCTATTTATTGCTAACATCTGGCATTCAGAGATATATTGCCTCTTTATGTAGAGGTTGCCTAATTAAAAGCCACTGATGAACTCATCATCCTTGATAGCAATAATTATATTTGCTACTTAAAGCTCATCAAATCATGGCAACAAAATCCATTGAGAGGCTATGCCAATGAAATATAATTCCAAGTGGGATATCAGTTTTGAACATGTTTATTGGTCTGAGAAGGTGCAGGGCAGGACAAGACAATTGCTCCACACTGTCTGCTTTGGGGTGGAGGTGCTGAGGGTGCTGGAGACATTTTTACAAACAATTTTTGAATCCCCCTCCTTTTTTATATTGTGTTTGAGACTGAAAGCTTTAAGACAGGAAATGCCTCATTATTAACTAAGATATTGCTTAGGGAGTATTTTTGGATAAATGCAAATACTGTAATTAAATAAGTAAGTAAATAAACCAAAGTTTCTCAACCTTGGCAAGTTTAAGATAGTAACAGCAATAGCACTCAGACTTATATACTACTTCATAGTGCTTTACAGCCCTCTCTGAGAGATTTACAGAGTCAGCATATTGCCCCCAACAATCCTCATTTTATCGACCTCAAAAAGATGGAAGGTTCCAAGTCAACCTTCAGCCAGTCAGGATCAAACTACCAAACTGCTGGCAGCCAGAATTAGCCTGCAATAGTGCATTCTAACTATTGCACCACCACAGCTCTTATGTAGACTTCAACTCCCAGAATCCCCCAGTCAACCATGACCCCATATAACCACATAAAATGAAATAAACGTGCATCTTTTGTTGTTGTTGTTGTTCTATCCCACTTTCGCAACTGGTATATAATAATTTCTGAGTAGAAATAATGTTCATTATTAATTTCTGAACGTTAAAATCACCCATATCCAGTGCTTTTTTTGTAAAAAAAAAAAAAGGTGCTGGAATTCACACACGTCATACAACCTGCCTTGCCTACCCTACAAGGTTCCATCCAAAAAAGGTGCTGGAACTCCATTCTGGGCGTTCTATGAGAAAAAAAAGTCCTGCCCATATCTATATTTTTCCTTCTGACCAGGGTGTGTGGGGGTTGTGAGGGAATAGAATGGAGGGAAGGAGGGAAGGAAAGGGAGAAGGGATCTGTGTGAATCAGTTGGTTCCTTAAATCCGAATGCTAAGGGCTTTTTGTTCAGACATCCTCCTAAAACATTACAGTGTAGATAAATTCTCCAAATTTATGAGGCAATTAGGATGAAGTAATTTTTTCTTGATGTTATCTATTCTTTTGTGAAGATGGAATTTGATTCTTTAAAAATAAAAGAAATTAAGGCACTTTATGGTTATCTTGCATAACTTGATGATGTGGCTTTTGTTTCCTTATTGTTCTTGCTTTACATTTTTGCCACATTTTGTTTTTTTAGTACAGCTTCGTCTCCAATACTGCTCAGGCAGATCATTCAGATCAGGGCTTCCTTTACAATCTTTTCCATAGTTAAGCAGTGATACGTTTTCAGCTAAACGGCCATAGTCTAGTTTTCTGGTGTCCTGATGTCCTATGGCTGGCATCTTCAGAGGCAGAGTGAGCTGCTTTGTACCATAGTATATTTCGCAGGAGCTCACAGGCAACTCAACCAGGACTGGCTGGACTGTTGGAATGAACCTGGCAAACTGATCTATGATTGATCCATTTCATGGGAGTCCAAGAAAGCAGGTTATTATTATTAATAACAATAGCAATAACAACAACAACAACAACAACAACAACAACAACAACAACAACAACAATAATAATAATAATAATAATAATAATAATAATAATAATAATAAAGTTGGAAGGGACATTGGAGGTCAACTAGTGACTAGTCCAACCCCCTGCTCAGGCAGGAAACCCTATACCATGTCCAGTCTCTTCTTAAAAACTTCCAGTGTTGGAGCCTCCACAGCTTCTGGAGGCAGGTTGTTCCACTGATTAATTGTTCTAATTGTCAGGAAGTTTGTCCTTAGTTCTAGGTTGCTTCTCTCCTTGATTAGTTTCCATCCGTTGCTTCTTGTCCTGCCTTATTGATTAAATAATTCCCTGTTCAAGCATGTTTATTTGTTACTTAGTATAATACTTAGTATGACAGGCTCTCCAATTTTAGTTTAACCCAGTTTCTTCTTGATATCAGTCACCATGGTTATCTTTTTCTGAAGTATACATACATGTTGGCGCTCTTTTCTCTCCCTCCCCTCCTCTCTCTGTCTTTATATATATGCAACAGATTAACAAGGGGGTTGACTTTCCTTTATTGAGTAATGGTACAAAAGATACCCTCAAGCCTGTTAAAATTTTCATCTAAATTGTGCAGCTAAAATGTTTTGATGTGCATTTAGAAGTTTCTTTTAGAGCAGTTAATTCTATAATCCCAAGGCGAACCCTTGCAAAACACCCATCAGAGCAAGCTCTGAAAATAATTTTTGGGATATGGAAGATTGGAGGCTGCTTCCTCTGTGATGGGAAATTTATGAACCAGTGCTGGGAAGAGAAAAGGGCTGCATTTTCTTCCAGCAATTCAGATGCTCCCATTTGGATGTTACAGCAGCCCCAGCCAAAGTTGTCATATGGAGAAATCAATGGACACAAGGTGGATTCTACACTTTTTTTCCCTCCTCCCCTTAACTCCTTTCTCGGGCAAAATATGCATGCAAGTAAGAAGGGGAAGGATGACATATGTGCAGCCCATAAAAAGGCCAGTGTGTAATTTTTAATGGACTGACATACAAATGCAACATGATTCACTTTGAACAGGGCACCTGGAATAGACAGAAATTAATTAAAACAATCCCTCATTTCTCACAGAGGTTAAAACTTCTGAACACTATTCAAGTGAAGGGGGAAGAGAAAGAGTGGATTCCCCCCTCCTTTTTATTACTCTTAGATGGTATTCAGAAAGTCCATAAATACATCTCGTATACCTGTGATCCCATTCATCTTGCTGCCTCTCCTACTTCTCTTTGCCAACAATCAGATCCCAGTAAACAACCTCAAGTGAAATTTGCAACTGTCAGATAAACATTAAAAATGCTTCTCTTGTCCTTTGTCACTGATAGTCCCATTAATATTGTAATGAAAGAGAAAGTTATGAAAATGAATGCATACTGGTTTTGAGGAAATGAATGATGTGGTCTACTACTATGAATATGTATATGTGTGTGTGTGTGCGTGTGTGATTGTGTGTATATGCATTTGTGGTATAGGTTTGTTGCTGGAACAAATGGAAGGTCTATGTGAAGTAATATTGAAAGCAGTGGCTTTTCCTAACCTGGTGCCTTCCATAAATATTTGGTTGCAATTCCCATATAATTTAGTTCAGTGATGGCAAACCTTTTAGAGACCGACTGCCCAAACTGCAATCCAAAACCCACTTATGCATCGTCGGGTGCCGGGTGGGTGTGGCCCATTGGATGGGCATGGCTGCGGTGGTAACGGCAGACTGGGTGGGACTAAAAAGTTCAATCAATCAATTCCAACTTTGCAAGATTTTTTTTCCTGTGAGAAGTTGAAATTGATTGATTGAACCTTTTTTTTTTTTTTTGCACACGGCGGCGGACACCTAAAGAGAAAAGGTTTTATAAAACCCAGCTGAAGGCCTAGGACTAGAACAATGGCATGCGTGCCCACAGAGAGGGCTCTGAGTGCCGCCTCTGGCACCCATGCCATAGGCTCGCCACCACTGATCTAGTTTAATGTAAGCGCTACACTCAGTGGGGTTTCCATCTGATGCTTAGTCTTATCTTTAGTGTGACCCTGATTAGGAAGTCTGCCAGTAGCAGTCTCCTCACATCTTGACCATATTAGGATTGAAAAGGCCACAATACCCTGTTTGTAAGGGTGATCAAACTGGTGCCTTTAGGAAGTGTAACTAGGTTATGAAGCAACAGCCATACAGTTCTCTTGATTGTATGTTCCCAATGTATTATATGAAGAGAAGTACAAGCTCTGAATATATGAGGCTTCCACTTATTTTAACCTCATAACAACAACAAACTTGTAACTGCCCAAATAATCAAGTGCATTTTGTGTTAAATGGGAACTTGAATCTGCATGTTTGGAACATCTTACTTTCTACAGTACTCTACTTTTTTGGCCTACATTGGTACTCATTTGCTGCATTTTTCTCTAGGATGATAGTATTATGAAAGGATGTTTGATTTCCATTAATTGGATATCAGCTTGTATCACAAAGTAGGCAGTAACCTCTGTCTTCCATGTGATTCTACTCAAAGTAATGGAGCAAGACACTTGAGAAGAGCATTTTCTTCTAAGCAGAATATTAGTACAGCAACCTTCTCCCTATCTTGGATTACTATTGGGCCATCTAATATGAAAAATAAACAGTTATATAAAAAAGCTATATTGGTATGTTCTTCAAGAATGGTTTTCCCAATAACTTGCCGTTTGGTGGACTTTTACTACATATCCTAGCAAAGGGAAATAGAACAGTTGACCCAAACTAAAGTATTTGTATAATTATTCTATAATCTATACTCTTCTATCAAAGATTCAGTAAGAATTCTATTGAGCTAGAAATCAGAAAGAAAGAAAAATGAACCGAAACTGCTTACTATTGTAAATAAACCCATTCATTTATTTCCTCCTCCATTCTTAAGGTTTCATGACCATTAAGAGACATAACGTTCCTTTAGGACTTAAGGTGTGCAATTCAAGGCAGCTAAAGAATTATGTAATAAAATGTCAGATTGGTTTGAAATCTTTACCCCCTGGAAAGCATGCATCGCTGAATACAATAGGACTTCTTTCTGAATAGACATACAATGGGCAGCACAGTTAAGTTTTCTTTTAAGAGAAAAAGAAAAAAAATGGATACTTTAACTTTTATCTCTGAGCTAGTTACTTTTCACACTTAACTGCTGAACTGGCTAAATTCTTTTCTTTTCTCAAAAACCTTTATAAATTTCATCATTAATAAAATCAGACATTCAATTAACAGAGAATTTCTGATTGCTTACTTTGATTTTTACCTACTCTTTTCATTTTTCCATTCTTTCACTTTTCCCTTCATGTTCCTCTACCCCATGCCCCAAAAAACTGGGGAAAGTGAAAATTGATCCCATTAACCTCTTTCATTACCTAAATCCATCTCTTAATTAGTATGAGTTAATATGATTAATCAAAATAATGAGACAAACCTATTAAATTAGGGTGTTTAAATTACAAATGGAAGTAGTTAAGGCAAAAGAGCTGATAACAAATAGCTGCAGGAGGAGATGGTGGTGGTTTCTCAAGTGATTCATAAAATTCATTCCAGTGGAAGCTAAACAAATCCAGTAGGAAGGCAGGATCTAATGCCTGGAGGAGAATTTTGTGACCCATAATGATTGAATAAGAGTCCAAGTCAAGATAATAACGTAACAATGATTAAGATTCCAAGACTATCTGTTTATTTAGTTAGCCTATAATGTGCCAGTCATCAGACCATTACCAAGTCATAATCAATAGAAACAAAAAAAGCAACTCATGAGTTCATAAAGACTAGGTTAAGTATAATGTGTTAGTGTTCTACTTATTTATTTAATTTTTATTACGCTATTCTTCACTAAGTACCTAAGGCAGTAATATCCCAGCCCAAGGGATTTATTTATTACCATACCTCTTATTATTACTATCCCATTAATAGTTCTTATACAGTAGAATGAGGAGATAAGCTTGGAGGACTTAGAGTACAATGCTATGCTATGAATTATGAACTCATTAATCCCTGGTAAACAACCATAGCATGACATATACCAGCCAAAATCCAACTTTTCAGGAGCATATTTCTAACTGAGCAATATACTGATGATGTCCTGGCATCATTGGTCATACCTTCTACAATTATGGTCCCCAGGGAGGAAAAAAAAGTGACCTACTTTTAATCTAATCTAGAAATCCATCTTTTATTATGGGGAGCACCATCTACTTTTCTGAGACCTGAATCAATGGGTTGGACCAATACCAAAAATTGGTGGGAATTCACATTCTAGCAATTCTTTTTCCTTCTTTATGAGACTCTTGTGCTTTTCTACCAGTAGCAGGAGCTTATAGGCAAGGAACAAGAGTAGAGTAGAGTAGAGTAGAGTAGAGTAGAGTAGAGTAGAGTAGAGTAGAGTAGAGTAGAGTAGAGTAGAGTAGAGTAGAGTAGAGTAGAGTAGTATAGAAGCTGGAAGGGACATTGGAGGTCTTCTACTCAAGCCCTATACCATTTCAGACAAGTGAACAAAAATGAACTGATAATTCAGGGATGGGGGTTAAAATGTATATTGAAATCCACATGACATGAGCACATTCACTTCCAAGTTTATATATTGGCCATCTCTGTCCTCATACTTAACCCTGATGTCACAAATGTCTGACCAGCGTATCATGGCATCCTATGATGGAAAATGACTACTTGAGTGATTGTGCTTTTCCTTTCATCTTTGAAAAATCTTTTACTTAACTATTTTCATTCACATTTCTTGAAGGTTGTTCTTATCAAACATTCATTTTGTTCCTGGCTTGGATCCACATAAGATGTTTTAATTTCATTCTTATCTGGTGAATAGAAGCTTTCTGTTTTAGAAGTTCTGCCCAAATATTGTTCCTCTGATTCTATACCTTTCAGGATCCCAAAGGGTCCTCCTCCACTGGGCAGATTAACTTTGAAGTGACCCAAGGGACTGAACCCAGAAAAAGAAAGCAGGAAAGGAAAAAGGCATCAGAACCCTCCCCATTCTCTTGTAATCCATTTTGTTTATTTTATAGACATTTCTCACGTTCACATAATCACACAGAACACTATGTAGCACTTCTGAATTTAGTGTATTCCCAGTTCCTATACATATTTTTATAAGTTTCTATATTCATATCTGGAGTTCAAAAATTCAGATCTCACATTTGAATTCAGTTTTTTCAGATGTCATTCCCTTTCTCATTTCAGCTGTGGAAGCTTCATGGCACACTTTTGTGAGTTTGATTATGGCAGTCGTCAAAGCTTATACATCATCAAATAGTCAGATATTTTGTAACATTATATACCATCTATCACATTCTGTCAAATACAATTTATTACTGTATGTCAATTAGCAGTTTTATTAAATTTGAATTATTATTATAGATTACTTATCCAATACTGTCAAAAAAAGAATAGCTGACCAATATAAAGTCAACCACTGTTCAGTGATATCAATATTCTGTCAGTATTAGCCAAATATTTGAAAACTGTCTGTTGAATAACCAGCATCCAAAATTGCAAAATGTCCTTTTTTGGAAGCAAATTTATCTCCAGCAGGTTTGGAATCTGAATATTTCCAGGCAGATAATTAAGTTATCTAGTAATACTAATGAATGTGGGAAAAGGCTCTTAAAATGGTGTCATGCTAAAACTAAAGGAAAATGATTAATGCTTTGTTAAACCAAAACATAGAGAAGTACAAATTCCAGAGGACATCATAGAAATAAAGGACAGAATCACAAAGCAGGGCTTTTCACTGAATTGAATTGAGCCTCCCAGCTATGTCAACCCAAACTGATATTCTATGCACTAAATGTACAGCAAGCTCTTCAATGTCATATTATAAATAGACTTTCCAAAATATGAACAGGTGGTTTAATAATAATATTTTGTATGTACATTTAGGTGGGTGGGTGGGGAAGCATGAAGTTTTTAAAAAAGTTCTTGCATAAAATAAAGATAACAGAAGGAAAAAATAGCAAAGCCATAAATAATCCTCAGTCCTGCTCTTTCTGCAGGGATTGGGGTATTATTATCAATTTTTAAGGAAAGACTTTAATCACAAGGATTCTTTACTTCTGTGCTTTGAAATTTTTTGAAATAATCACAGGACATGGTTGATGACATTCCAAACGTTTAAACCAGTATTTTTCAAACTTGGTAACTTTAAGATGTATAAGATGCTAACTGAGAAATTCTGGGAGTTGAAGTCCCCACATCTTAAAGTTGCCAAGTTTGAAAAACACTGATTTAAACCATTATGAGCACTCTTTTCCAGTTGCCCTTACCCACATTTTATTTTGAACAGTATTTTCAGTTTCTTACCTGAAACATATTCTAGTTTTGCATATATCGAAAAATGCGCCACAAAATATCAATGAAGGAATAAATTAAAGTTGAAGATAGTGGCTCTCCCAATGTCCTAGATGAGGTAGTCCATTTTCAAAATTATATTTGGCAGTTCATATTCCGATACTTGTAATTTTATCTGTTCTTTTAGGAAGAAAGTAACAAATAGTTGAACAAAGTGTTACTATTGGCCAGTATAAGAAAGAGAATGGCTCTCAGGAACTGTCTAGGTTAATTTTTAACCCAGTATACTAGAATGATGTAATGGAGGGATGGGTGACTTTTTGGTGGCTGGAAATTGTACATAAGATGGGCGTTGGTATGTTCAATAAGCAAAATTCCATAGTGGAAAGAGTAAGGACACAAGGAAGCAACGGATGAAAGCAATGGATGGAAACTAATCAAGGAGAGAAGCAACCTAGAACAAGGAGGAAAAATTAACCAGTTGAATGGGTTGCCTTCAGAAGTTGTGGGTGCTCCATCAATGGAGGTTTTTAAGAAGAGATTGGACAGCCATTTGTCCAGAATGGTATAGGGCAGCGGTAAGCAACCTTGGCTCTTTTATGACTCATGGACTTCAACTCCTAGAATTCTTGAGTCAGCTATGCTGGCTCAGGAATTCTGGGAGTTGAAGTCCATGAGTCATAAAAGAGCCAAGGTTGCCTACCCCTGGCATAGGGTATCCTGCTTGTGCAGTGGGTTGGACTAAAAGACCTCCAAGGCCTCTTCCAACTCTGTTATTCTGTTTTGTTCTGAGGTAGGATGGAGTGATGATATTTTCCTTTTTGTAAGGCATTTCTTTCCAATCCTGAGTTCCCAAGTGTTATTAGAATAAAACTCCTATCAGTTATGATATTCACAGTGTCTAGAAGTAATGGAAGTAACTTAATCAAATCTTAAGACTGGGAACCATTGCAATAGGAAAAGGATTGGACACAGAAGATGGTATGTAAATTTAAAACCAGTGATGATCTCTCAGGAAACTTCTCTCAAGTTTAGCTTTGACACTTACAGTTCCCATGGACCCGGGCAGGTTATTCCTGCCTTTCTGCCCCACTTTCATAATTTACCCCAAATAGCCCAAAAGGGTTATATTCTCACTGACCAGCAATCTCAAAATATGATGCCCTCATTCATTATAAGAGGGCAGGGGGTAATATTCCAAAGCTGACCCTTGCCCTTTTTCAACAGAGGTCAACCAAAGCTTAAAGATTTCTATTGAATTTCAATCATTCAAATGTCATTTTGAGCAACCAACATGAACTTTTTTTTCATTTGTTATGGGCCACTGATTAAAAGGAAAAGTGGAAAGCAAACTTGACACATTTCTGGCATAGGTCACCAGAAGGCCATCAGTTTAATATTTAACAAAAGCTACATTAATTTGTTTCAGGAGAGTGTCATGGTGGAAGAAAAATGTATTATTTAAAGAGAGAGAGAAATCACATGGAGTTATTCAGTCTCTTTCAATATACAGTGAAATCACATTGAATTTAACAAGAAAAAATAGCGGGCTAAAATACACACCAGCAAGCACCACTTCTACTCACACAGCAATTTATGGCCTCCCTATTCATATGAGTGGAGTTTGTGGCATTCACAAATTTTAAGTATTGACTGCAATATGAAATCACAGGGTCGAAAGAAAACATTCCGGCCACTGAGTTCAACCTCTGTTCTGAGCAGAAATCCAGAGCAAAGCCCCCCTACCACCACCTGTCCTACTTGAACACATGCTGTCAAGGAGAAGGGAGAGCTCATTCTTTGATAATAGCAACTGCCTATTATTGTCAGACTTCTTTTCCCATCATTCAACCAGAATTTGCCTACTTGTAATTTACATCTACTGCATCTAATATGGCTATCTGAAATGATAGAGAACACATCTCAACTTTTTTCTGCATAACAACCAGTTAGGTATTTAAAGAGGGCTTTTAAATTCTTGTTCAATCTTCTCTTTTCAAGACTAAATATTCCTAGTCACTTCAAATTCAATCCCATAGGAGTTTCTGGTTCCCTGACCATTTTTTTTAGCCCTCCGCTGATCATGTTCCAATTTGTCTGAATTCAGGCCTGAGATCTAGAACTGGATTACACAAGAATTCAAGTGGGCAAAGTAGAACTGAATATGTAGCTGAAAACAGAACTGAGCTTTCACTTCTACTGCTGATCCCACAGACTTGGGACTTCAGGTTGAGGTACATAATATTCCAAGTCAGAGATGGGAAAGATTACAAAAAGTGTTCATCTCTTTCTTTTGGAAATACGAAGGTGGTGGAGGTGATGGAAGAGTTCTATGCTAAATACTTTGCCTTTTTTCTGGGCTTTCAAATCTCTCCCTAAGGCCAGACAAGTTACTTTGGCACTTGTCATGCTTTATTCTTTTCCTAATACAAAAAAAAGCATAGCAGGGTTTGTTGTTGTTGTTGCTCTCTGGTAACATTCAAAATATGTACTGTGTCCTACTAAAGATTCATTGCTAAAATTCTCCTCTGAATTACATCTACAGGGCAAAAGGTTGAGGTTGACTAAACTTAGCTATTTAGTCTGTAGTGAATCACCAGCGGGCTTTGTATGCACATCTGAAAGGCAGTTATTGTTGACATTTTCCCCACCCACCCCACAAACTCCACAAAGCAACAGGGTTTGACTGTGAAATGTTTAGATTAATATTATCCATCATGTCTTTGGATCACATAGAAATGAAGGAAGGAAACCCCACACTCTGGTACTCTCCAGTTGTGCTGAATTTCATTCAGCCCCACCTAGCATGACTAGACTGGCATGAGATGGAGATTATAGACCAAGGAATCCGGAAGGCCCAAGATTATGGAAAACAGTTGCAATATTTAATCCTCCAAACTAATTAAGCCTATATGTGCCATCTAGAACAGGGGTCCCCAACCCCTGGACTGTTGTCCCCTACTGGGCCATGAACCATTCAGAACTGGGTCACAGAAACAGGGGGTGAACGCACACATGAGCATGCATATCCCCACTTGCATGAGCAGTGGACATGCATGCCCACCGCTCATGGAAATGGAGCTGCATTCGCACTTGCAGCCACTCACACAGAGCTATCCTCTCCTCCCACCCACCCCTGCCAGTCCATAAAGCTGGAAAGGTTGGAGAACTCTGATCTAGAAAACAAGATATTGGATGCTGCCCTTCAGACCATCTATTAACTTGGGAAATGAGGCAGGCCACAGAAGGAGGCGAACCATTGTTTTTGTGGTTTCCTTGTGGCCCCTCTTGTCTGGGGAAGGGCAGAAATAAATTCCATGCAGGAGTCAAGGAGAAGGAGCCTAAAGAACTGAGCCCACTTATCCCGACCTTCTACCTTTCACGAGATTTTTAAAAAAGCAATGCCTGCTATGCTGATTACCAGGTGGCAACTCTAGCATTGAATTCACCAATTAAAAATGATGAATCCATTGTCACTCATGAGGACTCATGGACTATGAGAAAATGAGATCCAGAGAATTATTAAGCTTATGCAAAATGCAATATGGCCCAAGATATGCTTTCTGAGAATTAAGGAGAATAAAACATTACAGGATTGGGTTAAATTATAGAGCTGTATTGTTAAATTATAAATAATCCCAGTGAATACATAAGCTTTTCTAGCTGCTTCTCTCTATCCCAAAAAGAGTATGGGATAGATTAAAATATGTTTTGCTAATAAAGACATGTCATTAAATCAAGACTAATATTTTTAAAAAGTGAAGGGCAAAGGGCACAATGCAAGTCATTGGGTCAATGACCTCAACCAATTTGTTATATGCAGGGACGGTTACAGCAGAAACAGCAAAGCTGAAAATCTAATGGGAGGAGTGGTGGTCTGGCCACTTTTATTTAAGCAGTTGGGATAAATGTCGCCATTTATGTTGCATCACCATTTCATCCTTCTCACTTATTGTTGCTTTCTGAGCATACCTGTCTATAGCCAATCTTGCTTCAGGGAGAGAAGATAAAAAGTCAGAGAAACAAGAGGAGAGGCATCCCACCTAGTAAAATTTCAAAGTTAGGTACTGGTTGAAGCTAAGGCAAGAAATTAGGTTCTGATAGCCAAGAAGAAATCAGTATTGCTTCTGCCTTTTTCCTGCTTCCTGTAAAACGCACCTAACAAAGCTTTAAAATATCCAATCAAAATTGCAATCAAACAATGTAAACGTTGAGAAAGTATATTTAGCAGCATTGATATAGAGAGCATTGATATGGAATTTTCACATCAGTGGTCTTTAGCAGTATTAAATGCAATCCTGAAAGAAGCTAACAACACAACTGCATTTTAGCATGATCAGTTCTGTATCACCCAAAAGGAGAAAAGTATCTCGTCAGTGGAATATAGGAATATTTTCCTAAAATCCTACCCCCCCCAAAAAAAATATGCTGTACTAGGCAATATTTATTTATTTGTCATATTTAGATGACCATCCATGTCACAAACAAGTGATTGTGTGCAGCATATAATAAAATTAAAAGCAATATATACAAGTATTAATATTAGTTTAGATTTAAAAATCTAGAAAGCACAAAACTAAAAACAATGTGTACAAAGTGAACCACAGGTGTTAATTATCATCCTGCTGAGTAATTCTTAGCTGGGGCCTAATTCACATGTTTTAGGGGTAGTCTAGTTCAGGGCTTTTCAACCTTTTCACCCACTGTACCACTTTTAGGATATGGCAACATCCGAGTACCACCAGTCGCCTAGCAAGGTTTCAAAAACTTGATAACCTCCCAAAAAAGTAATAAAGTACAGGTAGTCCTCGACTTACAACAGTTCGCTTAGTGACTGTTCAAAGTTACAATGGCACTGAAAAAAGTGCCCCCCAAGCCACAGCCGAGCAAGATACCTGCCTGCCCACCCGGCTGCGCTCTTCCTCCTGTCCAAGGTTTTCATTGTTGTGAGCATTTCTGTTGAGGATTTGCAGCAGGGGTGGGGTGGGGGGGTGTTTGGTTTTTATTCACCCCGTCTGCTGGGTGGTTGCAGCAGGTTTTGGTCATTTCACATGACTCTGGGACACTGTAACCATCATAAATATGAATCAGTTGCCAAGCATCTGAATGTAAATCACAAGACCCTGGAGATGCTGCAACATTCCAGCTGATTGGTGCTTCTTCAGGGCTCAGCAGAAGCACCAGGATCAGCGCCAAGTTCCAAGTGGAGCCTGGCACTGATCCTGGTATTTCCACTGGGCCCTGACAGCCCCAAAGAAGCACCGATCAGCTGGAAAGCAGCACTGATCCTGGTGCTTCCGCTGAGCCCTGCAGCTCCAGCCATCTCTCGCTCAGGCTTGTGCGGTGCTGCCACCAGTTCAGCTCATTCCCCACCCCTGCTACCACTTTTCTTGGATGTTCGCGTACCACCTGCCCGGTGCCAATGTACCACAGGTGGTACCCGTACCACTGGTTGAAAAGCCCTGGTCTAGTTTATGAAAAGAAGTGCAACTTATAGCTGCTTCTGTTATTCTTTGCTTCCATACCAAGGGCTTCACTTTCATTAATTAGAGGTCTTATATTTTCTTCTATGTCTGTCTAGAGATGATAGCACCTATTGCCTTGGCTAATATAATAATGTTTAGATCTGCTTAATGCTTAGATGGGAGACCAACAGAAAATCCTAGAGCTAAAGGCTGGACTGAGAAATTAAAGGAAAACAATCCAGAAGAACACAATAGCAAACATTTCTGTATTATTGCCAACAAACTGCATGGACATTTCCATCAAGTCACTGAGAGTTAAACTTGACATGAAGGAAAATTATTTTGTTCAGTGATACCCAAGGCAAGAAAAACCTATCAAGTGATTGCATTCTACAGACAGCACAGCAATGGGGATTTTGTATTCTGAATGTTCAATAATCTGCCTTCTTTCATCCTTAATGGTACACAGGGAAGTTTTCATCACAGGCAGTCATTTATATCCACTGATAGATATAACACAATATCACCAATGGTATTTATGACATCATAGTATATCTTAGAGTGGGGAGGAATCGCTCACTATTTCTAATTATGTTGAAATCTGTATGTGAAGATAACACTTGAACAGGTCTAGTTGATTAATTAATTGATTCATTATGTGCTATCAAGTCCTTGCTGACTCTTAGCAGTCACATAGATTCCCCCACCCCCATGATAATCTATCCCTAACCTGGTCCTTCAGCAATTCCAATGGTACCTCCATCACTATAGTAACTGAGTCTATCCACCTTCCTGCTGGTCATCTTCTCCATCCTTTCACCTTCCCTAGCATTAGAGTTTTCTTCAGAGAGCCATGTGTTCGCAAAGTAGGATAATTTGTCCTTCCAGTGAGAACTCTGCATTTGTTTGTTCAATGATGCATTTTTTTTGTTTTTCTAGCTGTCCACAGTATTCTCAGGAATCTTCTCCAATATCAAAGTTCAATACTCTTCCTATCCTGCTTCTTCAAAGTCCAACTTTTACTTACATAGAATGTCACAGGAAATACCACTGCTTGCCTGATTCTGATCTTTATAGGTAAAGATACTCTATTATTGTGATTGTTATTGTTATACATCACAGCATTTAAATGTTTTTTCCAAGACCTTTGTGGCTGCTCTGTCAAGTGTAATTCTGTTGCATATTTCCTGACTTTGCTTATTCCTTTGTTGTTGTTGTTGGTTATTTTAACTGTCCTTATGATGTTGCCTTTATTTCATCCCTACCCACAATGTTCAAAAGGAGCCCGTATATAAACAGATAGGCCAGTCTCCCCTGGAATGCACTTATATGAGATAGTTAAACCATCACTCTTGTCTTTTATAAAACAAAATCTCTCCTCAAACCCAGCCCCAGTCCACATTAAAGAGAGTAATTGATGGATGCCCCCCCCAAATTTCAAAAAACTTTTTTGGGGAGGGGAAATAAAGTCATGGGAGACTCCACTAATTACTTTCCTTGTCTTGTTCTAGCCAAAACCAAAGGACATGTTAACTTCCTTATTGAGGCAGAATAGGGCTCAAGAGTAGGGAAAGCACAACTGATACCTACATGCTTGAGCACTAATTCAAGGACAGGAAAATGCACATTAATGGGGCCATTAGGAAGAGCTCTTAGTTAAATAACAGCAACATGAGTCGAGAAATAAAATGGAGTTTGGTCTGTAGTCCTGAAATCAAACATAATCATTAGGAGCAGGTATTGCAAAATTAAAAATAATACAATTTGCATTAAAATGGAATAGAATAGAGCTGGAAGGGATCTTGGAGGTCTTCTAGTCCAGCCCCCTGCTCAAGCAGGAGACCCTATACCATTTCTGACAAGTGGCTGTCCAGTCTCTTCTTAAAAACCTCCAGTGATGGAGCACCCACGATTTCTGAAGGGAACTAATCAAGGAGAGAAGCAACCTAGAACTAAGGAGAAACTTCCAATACTGGAAGTTTTTAAGAAGAGATTTGACATATTTTTAATGAAGGGGAAAAAAGCCCTCCCAAACCTCTCACTAAAATGTCAAGAAAGAAAAAAAAAACCCTGAAAAAGTTGGCTCTATGCAAGGGCATCTGCTGGGCAAGGTGATCAAAAATGTCAAGATGATAGCCACAGTTGAATAGAATAGAGCTGGAAGGGACTTTGGAGGTCTTCTAGTCCAGCCCCCTGCTCAAGCAGGAGAACTTATACCATCTCAGACAAGTGACTGTCTAGTCTCATCCTAAAAACCTCCAGTGATGGAACACCCACAACTTCTGAGGGCAAGCTGTTCCAATGGTTAATTGTCCTCACTGTCAGGAAGTTTCTCCTTAATTCCAGGTTGCTTCTCTCTTTGATCTGTTTCCAACCATTGTTTCTTGTCCTGCCCTCTGGTGCTTTGGAGGAAATACTGGAATACTGCTATCATGTCTCCCCTATTTCTTCTTTTCTTTAGATTAGCCAAACTCAAATCCTGCAACCGTTCTTCATATGTTTTAGTCTCCAGGCCTTAGTAACCAACTGCTATATATGCCTCCAGGCATTAGTAACCAAGTATATGGCTGACTGGACATTCTTTAACTTGAAATGTTTTGCAATAAGCAAATATACTGCAGAGAATATCCACCTTGTTGCTATTGTTCATGTTGTCTAGTACTCTGTCGGTACGGGCTAGAGGGCAGCAGGTAAGTTTTTATGAAGGTCCTGGGCTTATTGCATGGCACAAATGAGAGAGAGAGAGAGAGAGAGAGAGAGAGAGAGAGAGAGAGAGAGAGAGAGAGAGAGAGAGAGAGAGACAGAGACAGAGACAGAGACAGAGACAGAGACAGAGACAGAGACAGAGACAGAGACAGAGACAGAGACAGACAGACAGACAGACAGACAGACAGACAGAGACAGAGAGACAGAGAGAGAAAGAGAGAGAGAGACAGAGAGAGACAGAGAGAGACAGAAAGAGAGACAGAGAGAGAGACAGAGAGAGAGACAGAGAGATGCAGCTGTTTACCATCCCATAGCATACAAAATTGAGAAGAGTGAAAATCAGATGTTCTCCCTTTGTAGATGGTGTTATGGGTGACATGGTGAGCATATTAATAATGAGTGTGAATGTAGAACAAAGGAATGGCAGTAATTCAATATTAAATGCCATTACTGAGAAGCTGTAGTGAAGTTTAATGTACACCTGGATCAAAGCTGAAAAAGTAGGTATTTGGTGCCCTCGTGTGGCCAGAAGGTTACTGGTACAACGGGATTATTCCTGAAACAACATATTGTTCAAGCTTTGCTTGAAACTATAACTCAAGGGTGAACTACTATTGCTCCCCTGATATTGGAGTGTGACTTTCAAGGGCTCCAGTATGTCCAGTTGAAACGTCTGAAACACTATAGTGCCCTTCATCAGCCATAAGATAAATTGTTATTCCAGAGATTTGAAAGCAGGTTAAACTTGTTTATAATACCATGACTACCAGATTTGAGCAGCACAAATCTGAAGTTTTTTGTCTGGGTGAAAAATCTAACAAATTTCTTTGCTACTAACTAATAATCATATACATTCCACTGGCCATGATCTGGTAGCCCAATCTGAGAGAAAAGTTAGTTAAAAAGCCATTTCTTTTTTTTCTTTGCAAGAATCCTCCAAGGGCAAAAGAGAAAAAAACAATACTGGAATTTGCTGACATAGGATTCTCAGGATAGGCAGTTCAGAGTCCAGTCTAGATGCTGATATCTTGCTAAGCTCTTGAGAATATACCTGCCAGAGCATTCAAAGACTGCAGGAATGTTCAGTTACAATCAAAGCCTCCTTGGGAGTAAAAGAACTACTTGGCTGCACTTGCCTACTTTTCCATCAGAACAGCTGTTCCAGATGACAAACCAGATTGCAAACTGGCTAATAGTTGTGCACACCAAAAATGGTTCAGAAGAAACAGTGTGGATCTCAAGCAAGCACAGCATCTCTTTCCGGTCCACGTAAATAGCCCAACAGTTTTTCAGGATTCCATGCTAGAAAAATCAACAACATTGGTGGTTTAAGAATTACATTAATAGACTGAGATTCCATCAAAGCTGATATCTGTCTTATAGAGGAAACGATGCAGCATTGTCCTATGCGATCTTCTTCCACAGATAATAGGCTTGTTAAGGGGATATTCTGTTTGTTAGAGCCATCTCATAGCTGTACAACACATAAAATGTGAAAAACTATTAAGATGCAATAACGATTAAAAGCAGGGGGGGAAACCACACCCTTTTGTGAACAGAATGTCCGAAAGGTGCTTTGTCAAGAGGCAACTGGACTTTCTTGTTTTTCTTTAAAGATGTTTCACTTCTCCTGCAAGAAGTTTCTTCAGCTTCTTCTCCAGTGCTGAAGAAGCTTCTTGGGGAAGAAGTGAAACGTCTTCAAAGAAAAACAAGAAAGTCCAGTTGCCTCTTGACAAAGCACCTTTGGGACAACCATGACCTGGATGACTGAGAATCTCCATAGACATCCAGAATGGAAGTTATTTAAAGTTTGGATATGACAGAAAAGTGGAAAACAATTAGCTGTACTTCAGTGTTGATTGGAGAGTAAATTAAAATTATATATAAAGCAAAGCTGTTGCTTGATTTAAAAAATAAAAAGGGATGTCTTAATGCAACTTTTTATAATGTGTAGCTTGTTCTGGACTTGATTCCATTTTTAGTAAACTTTGGGCCAGTTCCCAACAACCTCTTTTTAGACTAAAATTGATATCTGATAAATGTTATAACTGTACCTTGGTAAGGCCACACTTGGAATACTGCATCCAGTTTTGGTCACCACGATGTAAAAAAGATGTTGAGACTCTAGAAAGAGTACAGATGATTAGGGGACTGGAGGCTAAAACATATAAGGAACGGTTGCTGGAATTGGGTATGTCTAGTTTAACGAAGAGAAGGACGAGGGGGGACATGATAGCAGTGTTCCAATATCTCAGGGGCTGCCACAAAGAAGAGGGAGTCTAGCTATTCTCCAAAGCACCTAAAAGCAGGACAAGAAGCAATGAGTGAAAACTAATCAAGGAGAGAAGCAACCTAGAATTAAGGAGAAACTTCCTGACAGCGAGAACAATTAATCAGTGGAACAACCTGCCTCCAGAAGTTGTGAATGCTCCAACACTGGAAGTTTTTAAGAAGAGACTGGACAGCCATTTGTCCAAAATGGTATAGGGTTTCCTGCCTGAGCAGGGGGTTGGACTGGATGACTTCCAAGGTCCCTTCCAACTTTACTACTACTACTACTACTACTACTACTACTACTACTACTACTACTACTACTACTACTACTATTATTATTATTATTATTATTATTATTATTATTATCAGACCTGATTTGAATTTCAGTAGTCTTTCCCAAATATTGCTAAACAAATTACAATAGTTCTTGTTGCTCTATATGCTTAACATAATAGTCTTACATATTCTCGGCCTCAACCAGAGGTTTATAAGAAGATAATAATCTTCTTTCCTAGACCAGCTACATGGCTTTGTATGAATTTTAACCAATGAGTCAATTGCTCTGAAAGCTCAGGCTTCTCTTGGAAATCCATTTTATTTCTTAAGACTTCCAAAATTAGAGGGTAAATAGGAATCAGCATGATTGTAGCTCTGACATTCTGCACAGCTGAATATATAACAGCTTACACTGAATACAATGCAAATCCATTTAAAATGATGTTTTTATCATAGCTTCTCAGCCCAATGGAGAAGCAAATAATCCTTCATGCTGTTTGAAAAGCTGAGATGCTGGTCTTTTAAGTGATATGAATATTACTCGTTCCACTTTCATTGCAGATTATTTAGCATCATGCCAAAGACCACACAAGAAAAATATGATAGTAATAGTTAATTTTTTTTCCAGACAGGTATCTTTGACATATTACAAGCTGTCTATATCCAAAGTGAAGTTCAAGGTAATAATCGATAGTTAATTTATTAACAAATTTTAAGCGAGTTTTAATTAATTATGGAGAATTATCTCTGGAATATTTTGAGGGATTTTGATTAATCTTAAATAGGAATCATACAGATATGTGCTACATGTTTTTGCTTTTATCCAATTCAATCAACCTAACAGTTTTCTGTTAAGTAATCATTGATTAGTTTAAAATAAAATTTTCTCTATCTAATGCTAAGATACAATCATTTTTGAATATTATATACAGATCTGATGAGCACACTTAAATATGATATTCTAAATCCAGACAAGGAAAATAAAAATGTAGTCTAATGGGCTTCACTTATTAGCGTGGGGAAGAATATAAGAGAATCATGAAAAGAGAATCATGAAAAGGTCTATAAAATCATTCTTAGTGTGCATAACTGAGGCAATTGTTTTTCTCTCTATCTGGTAATACTGGAAATCAGTATTATTCAATACGGTTAAGAAAATATTTAACAGAATAACAGACTAACAGAATTGAAAGGGACCTTGGGGGTCTTCTAGTCTAACCCCATGCTGAAGCAGGAAACCCTACACCATTTCAGAAAATTGTTGTCCAATCTCTTCTTAAAAACCTCCAGTATTTATATAGGTTATTACATCAAGAGAGATATTTCTAAATAACTACAAGTAATCTATATTCAGACCATTTCCCCACATACTGCAATAGTTCCAGTGGGTTGAAATTGACTTCTCCAGATCTTGATATGTAGGTTAGTTGAACTGTTAAATGGAATCTCCTGAGACTAACTCTGCCAATTGTTCCAGTGTAGCCTTTGGAGATGTATGCAGTTCTTGCCTTACAGGGCGCTGTCCTTGGTACTGAAATCTTTAGGTACCACTTTCTCTCCTTTTCCTTTTGCAACTATCCAGAGCTCTGAATTTCTATGTCCGAGATTTGCATCACCAGCAATTCTGTAGTACATTTTCATCCCTAATGAAAATCCTGGTAGATCAGAATACCAAGCTGTGGAATCTTGTTGTAGGAGAGAGGCAGACAAAGCCTTCTAGCTGCCATCATTCTTAACATAAACCAGTGTTTCCCACCCTTGACATCTTTAAGATGTATGGACTTCAACTCCCAGAATTCCCTAGCCAGCCTGATGTCTGGGGAAATTCTGGGACTTGAAATCCGCACATTTTGAAGTTGCCAAGGTTAAGAAACACTGACTTAAAAAACTCAATCCTACGCAAATCTATAATCAAAAGTAATCCTCTTTTTTCTTGATGTGCATTTGTTTATTTTAAAGAAAAGGGTTAGTAAAATGATTTTTAAAAAAGTAATCCCTTAAGTTCAATGGGGTTTATTATCAGATAAAAAACATGATGGTGGTGGTGGTAGTGATGATGATGATAGAATTGGAAAAAGAACAGAAGGGTTATCCATTTCCTTTCAGGGCGGAGCGGAAAACTAAGGATTCTGCAACTAATAATAAATCCACTTCATACCTACCGGTAGAAGAATAATGTTCCAGTATTCCACATTACTGCAGTAAGAAAGCACTTTTTGCCAACTTTCAGAGGCTTCAGTGCTGTGTATACACAGAGTTGGAATGAAGGGAACCCATAGCTAGTGGGATTAAAATTATTCCAGGCAGTGTTAAAGGGAAAATAATATAGGTCCATTTTATGGATTTTTGTTTCCATGCAGCACTAATATCCTGGAAATCCTGATGATTCTAGTTTACCACATAACATAAATCCATTCTTCTTGGTGCACCTGAATTGACTTAGACCAGGCAAACATATAAAAGTTTTGCTTATTTGCACTTCTCTCTCCAGAGAAGGGTGGGATGCATTTTTCATTCCAAATACTTTATTGTATTTAGGACTGACTCTGAGCTGTCATTTAAAGTGAGGGAGTTATTCCCTTCATTCTGCTTTGGGAAGGCGAGGGAAATATATAGACCAACTATATCATTGGCCTTGTTTTATTCATCCCTGATAAGCAAAATCAATGTCTTCAAATTGATTAAATATATTTTCAATCTTCTGCTCCTTGGATGTGGCTTGGGACATGCTGTCTAGTATTCCAAGAAGATGGTGTTCCATGGAGAGGAACAAAAATAATCAATGGCTGTAACCTTCATTGCCTTTAGCAGAATGAAATGCTTATTTGCATGTTACATTTTTAAATTTCATTAGGCAGAATTTTTTTAATGATCTTGTGAATGTATTCTGGACCGAAAGATTAATTAGCCTCCCTGGGGAATGTTTGCATTGAGCTTCCACATTCCTCATCATTTATCACATTCAGATCCAATATTTATCACCCAGAACAATGAGTAGTTGGACCCTGAATTCCCTATTGTATTTATTTTATTTTATATCTATAGTAATTATATTTTGTGTCAATCCTGGGGTGGAAATGCTTTTTAAATATAAGCAATTTCTGATTAGACTGAAAACATAACATTTAGGTCAAAGACTAAACTGTAGCATCTAAAATTTGAACCACCTTACTTGCTCTAGCAGTTAGGTGACTGTATGTATTCAAACAGAAAATAAATGGTAAATGAAGCTAAAATGATTGCTATGATTAAACTGTAGGCAGAAATGATACCGCTTGTAAAGTCTTTTTTAAAGTGAAATGCTATAGTTATGGTGAAATATAATAAGAGAGTAAACTAATGATTATATTGGAAACAGAGACAGAGAGAACTCCAGGATTAACTATGACTTCAGTAAAGAATCCTGTGGCTATAAAATTCTTAATGATCGCCATCAAGCCTTTGTTGAAATGCATTCGGCAAAGGAGAACCCAGAATTTCCCATGGCAGTTTATCTTACCGTTTGGATTTGTATATTTCACAAGGATACAATTTTTCGTCATTGTTTATTGAATAAAAATAGCTTCACTGAAGATGAACAGTAAACGTTGGTTTATAAAACATACTCCTGGATTGTACAAGTTAAAGCTGAAACTAGCACGAACAAGGTATAAACTAACTTCTGTCAAACTATTGCCCCCCCCCAAAAAACTAGCCAAACTAATGTCTGCTAGTTTCTTAACATGTGCAGCAGGCCATTGTATGAGATGATAACTGAATAAGGCCAACCTAATCAGAATGGCATATTGTCCTGCAATTCAGTTTAGCAAAAATACAAGAAGAAAACAACAACATCATTATTAAGTATTGGGGACTTTCACCAATAATTATATAGAACCAGTAGAAGAAACCAGTCTTTCCTCAAACTAGCACCCTTTTGATGTTTTGGAACTGCAACTTCCAGTATCCCAGCTAACAAGGCCCCTATGTTTTCCCATCTCCCTGTAAAGTTCAGTGTCATTGCCTTTACACTATCTCTTGTAATCACCTTCCTCTTATCAGTTCCTGCTAATTAAAAGATCCGAGATCTGAAAGGTCACCCTGTGGGATAGGTTGTTACCAATAAGTACAGTGCTTAGAAAAAAACAGGTTAGATTTTTTTTCTTAGACGCATGAACAACACCTTCATCTGAAATACAAATGTGTAATATTTGTTCATAATATTATGATTGGTTTTGAAATCAACAGATGTTTATATCAAATTTAAGTTTTAAAATGCAAATATACAAACTATGTGCTTTGCACTCAGTCTAATCCATCTCTAACCTGTTTAATCAAGTGTTGTTTTCATAGAGTCATCCTAAAAACTAGATACTATAATAGCCCTATGGAGATTCAGAGTAGACATTTGTAACAGACCTGTGTCATTTTCTGATCTGCCCCAAACACTATATTTCCTGTACAATTTTTTTTGTTTAATATATTTGTAGCTGCTATGTACCATGATCTGAATAGTTCTGTAATTGTCTCTTTCAAGTCTGAGTGCTTGCAATTTAATACTTAATATTTTAAAAACGGGTCGTTACTTTTTTATTTTAAATAATGTCTAGTTCCCAAAGAAGTAAAAATGGATTACATCATCTATTCAAATGCCTATACGATATATGCCAAAAGCTGGCACTATAGAAATTATTTCAACTTTTTAAATTTAGATTACTTGAAATGCAGCACAGATTATTGATAGCCTGATCTCTCATATACTTGTTATGAGCAGTGATCACAAGGTGGGTGCTTCTGAAAGTTAGATGATGGCAGTGGGAACTACCAAATTAATACCCCAAGGCAGAAGACTCAGAAGGATTCTTAGAGGAGAAGTTTGGGACTACTAACTTTTATCCTATAGGCTGAGCTATCTGCTACAATGATATATCTTTAATGTTCTGTATTAAAAAGGAAAGCAAGGATTCCAACAAGAGAGTCTCATGTTGAGTGGCCTTGTTTAAATATACTCCAATGTTCATGGGAGGGAAAGAATGCTTGATGGTTAACAAACACCTGAACTATTTCTCTCTATTTCAGGGGTTCTCAACCTTGGCAACTTTAAGACTTGTGGACTTCAACTCCCAGAATTCCTCAGCCAGCTTTGCTGGCTGAGGAATTCTGGGAGTTGAAGTCCACAAGTCTTAAAGTTGCCAAGGTTGAGAACCCCTGCTCTATTTCCTTTCACTCTTTTCCAGATGTAAGGATATATCAGGTGCCTACAAAAGAGCAGCATTTTCAAACTCCAGTAGTGGAGAAAGTTGGAAAAGGATGATGGATATGTGTGCATTGGTGTTTTAGGTTTGTCCACAGAGCAGATAGAAAGAAGTTCTGCTGCAGAACCCAGAGGAGAAAAGGAACAGAACCTACCAAAGGAACGTTCATTTCTAGTAAGGGAACCATTGAGTGATTGAATAGAGTGAGAGCCCAAAGAAAACTGCCACAGAGTTGAAATCTCTGCTCAGTGACAATCCCTTGGAGAAGTTGTTGGAAGCCTGAGGAAGTGTGTTGCATTGCATTGTGTTGTGCCTTTATTTTCCCCACATCTCTCCCTCTCAAACAGAGATAAAAGTTCTTCCAAGCAGGAAGTGGAACATAAAGAAGGCTGAGAGTGCCAAAAAGATTCAGGAGCTCCATCTACTGGCCGGTTATGGGACAGTGGAAATTTTAATAAACTACAAGATGATAAGACAGCATACTTTACAAAGCAAATAATGAATCGAATTCCAGGGAAAAGGAGGAACACACCAGCCTACCTCAGGAGAATAGTAAAGTTAGGAAAGGGACAAAGTGGAAGTTAAAGTTAAAACAAGGGAGAGATACAGTGAAAGCAATAGTTATATGAGAGTATGTTAAAAGCAAAGTAGAAGAGAAGTAGAGTATTGGTAATGTAGCATGAGCAATAGGGTTTATACATAGTATAAATGTAGTACATTAGGAGTATTCCATATGTAATATAATAGTAAAGGTAGTCCTTGATTAACAATCACAACTGGACCTGGCAATTGTCACTAACTAATATGGCTATTAAGTGTGACATCATGTGACTGCGATTCATGATTTTACTGCTGGCTTCTCCATTGACTCTACTTGTCAGAAGCCAACTACTGTATGAAGTACCAAATGGCAATTTTAGGTAAATTGTGGCTTATGGAAGATGGATAGCAGATCAGGATGATCCAATAATAATAATTTATTACATTTGTTTGCTGCCCATCTCACCACAATAACTTACTATTATTGAAATTTTTCCAAATATTTAAACCAGAAATACTCGGATCCCGGAGAAGCCCACCGTCACATGGTACCAGAAACCTAATTCTCTGTATCTGTCTAATTTTGCCTTATAACAATATTATTTTTATCAGGAAACATTATGTGTATATAAATCACCCTAGCAGATGTTTTTTCACAAATAACATCATATAAGAACTGTCAAATGTGTTAATAACCCCATTTAATTTCTATTTTTATTGGACCCATTTGTGATTAGTAATACTAGCAAGTCAGAGCCAATCATGGATTGCTAACAACCATAAACACAACTTTGGGATTTGTATAAATAATATATGTGGCATTTCTATAATACATTGATTAGACTAATCTTTTTTTTTGAAGGGGGGTAGCCCAAGGGTCACATCTTGTGTATCTCATCAGGAGCTACATTCCAAAAAGTAATCAGTGCCAGGATAAGGAATAAATCTGATTCAAGTGCAGTTTAAAATTCCATTAAATGTAAAATTAAATGTCCTAAATAGTATTTCTCCCATGAACTTAATAATCAGAATATTGCCGCAGTATCTTGGCAGAGGCACCCCAAGACCTCTTCTTGCCCTGCTCCAAGTTTTCAGGCAGGAAATAAATGAACCCCTTGTGAGGGTCCTGTTTTTCTACTTCTTTTCCAGCTTGTGAAAATCAAGAGGTTGCTATTGAAGAGGGAGAGGGAATGAATTAACCTAACCACTTTCCCACACAGCAATTAGCAAATGAAATCAAAACAAGGGAAATGTCCTCCATTTATCTCAGCTTGCCAAAGAGACCTGACTGCCATATAATCCACAGCAATTAGCCAAATAATAGGGCAGTAGGAGATTTATCATGATGCAGGGATTAGGGGAAAGACAATTAACGTGCTGTACATGAATGTGCATTGCAAAACTGCAAGAGAAAGAAAGGAAAAATTTAGCAGAGTGATGCTTCTGTACACTTTGGCTATGTGCAAAGTATATATATGGGGAGATGGGAAATTGATTTCAACCTTGTGGGATGAATTAACTCATTTCTTGCTCAACTGAAAGCCCCCTCCAATAGCCAATATCCTAACAACCCATTTTAATATCTTCATTACATTGGGACAATAGTTTTTAAATATTTTCATTTTGTTTCCTGGGCTACTTATTAACGTATTTTCATGACTTTCCTTTCTCATTCCATCACTTTTAGTACTTTACTATTTTTAATATTAAAAGCAAAAAATTAATCTGCCCAGGGCATTTCATTTACTGCATTTTTAAAATAAATGCATGCAAGACTACAGAAAGGTATTACAACTTGCTTCCAAATTTTAAACTAATTTTGATTCTCCAGATGTTGTTGAACTACAATTCACCTCAGCCTCAGTCTACATAGCTTGTGCATTGGGACGCCGATAGTTCTGGTTCAGGAATATCTGGAGGTCCTAAAATTTCTTTATCCCTAGTGGAAGGGGTAATATTCTCCTAAGCAAACATATCCTTACTGCAGGAGTGTTGGGAGGGGGAGGGGTGTCAAAAAAAGTGAAGATAATAGCCATGACCATGTCATTAGAATTCCATTTCCTGTTTGTTTGTTTGTTTGTTACTTACATGTGCACTGCTTGTAAAAAGGGGCAGAACTTCTATTTTGCAGTTCTGGCAATCACCTTGACTTTTTTGGACCCACCTTATGGATACCCTGCCCTAGAATTTGGTTCACCTGGACTGTCTCTCCATTTTATAAGAGTCAAATACCTCCTCCTCATCATCTATCACAACTAGTATGTGGAAAGGATTCAAGAGAGAGAAGAGAAAAAAAAAAAACCAAACTGGGTAACAAAGAGAACAACGCCAGAGTTCGATCAAGACAGATTATAAATATTTGAACAATTCAGATACCTGTTCATATTTCAAGTGGACTGTTCTTTCCCCTAAGCCTAAGTCCTCTAGAGCAGGGGTTCTCAACCTTGGCAACTTTAAGACTTGTGGACTTCAACTTCCAGAATTCCTCAGCCAGCTTTGCTGGCTGAGGAATTCTGGGAGTTGAAATCCACAAGTCTTAAAGTTGCCAAGGTTGAGAACCCCTGCTCTAGAGCCATTAAAACATCACTGGCAGTCTCTTGGAAAGAATGTCAATGATCTGTAATATACTGTTAATATTTGTTGTATTTTTAAATTCTGTTTTGGAGTTATTCGTAACAGCATTTAAAGATGATAGGCCCCATTCTCCATTCTGTCAAGGAGCCTTGGCCCCACATCAGTTGATAGTTGGGTTTTGCAATAACATAAGCAAAAAATGGTTGGGTGTTTCAGGGCTTATTACGGTGTGAATTAACATAGCTTACCAATTGAAACTGTGAACAACCACAATAGCAAACAGGAATGAATAGTCAGATTGTGGTATACTGGTTTACACAGAGTTACCCATTCCTAATACTATACTATCATATATATACCAGACTAGGACTGCTTAAAAAGAAGAGAGAATAAACCTTGAAACTGAAAAACAAGTCATTATTGATGATTCAAGAGATCATGATGAAAATTAATGTGACGTGTGAATGCAACCAGATATGAATGTTAAGGTTTTTCAGTGTTAAGAAATCATTCAGTATGTCATCTTCTTTATAGATTCTGATTACTTCTCATATAAAGCCTGGTGCTGGCACTGGAAATGCATTCCAGGTAAAGTAAAATATAACTAAATTGTCTGCAATTAAATGCTCAAATATCCTTTCAAATTATGTAAAACAAAATTTTGAGCCCCTTAATCTTATTTATTATCTAGGAATGGGCACAGAACAAATGGATCTTAGTTTTATATAATTGAAACATTTAAGGGTCTCATACATTTATGGGCTTTTAATCATAAATATTTCAGTACTTCAATGATCTAAGAGGCTGTTAGAAGAATGCTAAAAATTCATATAGCCATTATGAATGATAGCTCACACTTAAAGAACACCTGAATTTGATTTGTTAATATAAAAGAAAAAGTACAGGATTGTTTTATTTTTTAAAAAATCTGTATTTTTAAAAAATATGGAAGATGCAACACTCTAACAATGGAGCTTCAAACAGAGGGATAAATAGATAAAGGGGAAAAAACAAAAAGGAGAGCAGAGTTAAAATAACAGGAAAACAAAATGGATTGGGTAGGGAGGTGATGTAGAACAGCAGGCCCCAACCTTTTGGGCATCAGGGACCAGTTCTGTGGAGGGAGGTTTTTCCATGGACTGGAAGAGGCGTGGTTTGGCGTGCTGACTGCATCCTGCGGATCGGGCTTTGCTTGTTTGCACAGCCTGGTCTGGCATGTTGTGGCCCAGTGCCGGTCCACAGACCGGGAGTTGGGGACCCCTGATGTAGACCTATATGCTATAATATTTATAATATTGCTGGCATCAGATTGATAAAAGCAAGGTATGAACAATCTCCCCAAAGTAATTTGCTCAGAATAGACAGGCCATTATTATGCAGAGTTGCTACAATGTAATTTCCTCAAACTGTCATACCTTTTTACCTTCTCAAGCATACAGCAAAAACTTCACATATTGTAACTCATAGTCCTGTCTTGTCGGGGAAAAAACAGTAAGTTTTCTGCCCTAAAAATGAATAGCTGCTTTATCCAAATGAAATGAGAGTGAACGACATAATGACTGAAAAGTGAGATGTAGAGTAAAAGATTTTTAATTTTAACATATACATTTTTACACTGGATGTACAATACAGACTGATAAGGAGCTCTGGTCTCTATTTAATTCTCGAGAAATGGTATTAAGCTCTTTTTTTTGCAGCCCATTAATGATTAGCAATTCTATTAGCCTTTTGAACTTACAGCAATCCTATCAATTCCCCTTGACTTTCCCTTCTTTCAATGTTCTATGCACTTATTAAACATATACAGTAGCATTATAATATAGATATTCAAGCAAAACTCTGGAACATATTATTAAACAGTTGGCTTGGCAGTATTTACAAAAAAAAAATATGCATTGCTTGGCTGGAGCCAGCATGAGTTTATCAGGATCAAGTCATACCAAACCGAACTGATATTTTTTTTAATAGGGTGACCAGCTTTGTTGATTAGAGGAATGTGATGGGCATAATATATCTTGATTTCAGAAAGCATTTGACAAAACCTTTGGTTTAAAACTTGGTAAAATTGGGACTGGATTATGTTATCACCAGATGGATATAGTTAAACAACTATAATATTACAGTCATACCCAACAAACATACCTCATTGACATTTATTTTATAATCAAGTAGATTTCCATTGAATGCCAGAAAAACTTTTTAAACTGTACAAGCTGTTCAACAGCTCAAATTTGGGAGATGGTAGACTGTACTTTGCTGGAAGTATTTAAGCTGAGATTGGATGGCATCTGTTGGGAATATTGTAATAGTGGGTACAGGGAATGCATTGCGCAGGGAACTGGACTAGATGATCTTCCAAGTCCTTTCAGACCCTTAAATTCTATGCTACAAAATCTCTCTCACTCATCTTTATTTAGATGGACATTATCCATAAACGTTTCTTCTTCTTCTTCTTCATCACCATCTTCATTTTAGCCATTGTCTATCCACTGCAGGATGAAGGCCTCTTCCACATATTTCCAACCTATACGATCCTGAGCATTTTTTTGGGCAGTTGGGCCCACAATAAATGTTTATGTGAGAATTAACCTGCTAGATGCCACAAGATTTTGTTGATTTCATTTCTACAGGAAATTTACATGGAAATAGTTTGGGGATTTTGTAGAGGTTTTTAAACTTCAAAATGTAACAGTAAAGCTTAATTTAATCCTTTCTGCACCTCATTGGAATGTTATCCTCTTAAAACTTAAACCAACATGTTTCTTCAATCATGATGCTCAATTCAGTCAAGGATTTACATTTTGCATTATGGCAATAAAATTCCCAAATTATCTTCAGAGAATCTTTACCTATCAATACTCACGTAAGTACTTTAAATAATATTTTACTCTATTTCCTTTAAGTATTTCGGACTACTTTTCAGCTCAGAAAGTTTCCCAAAAATTAATGATAATTTAAAACTTTAAAATAGTGTTTAAATACATGGCTGCTACAATAAATGTTGCTGTGGTACTTTGGGGGGGGACTAGTGTTAAGTGGAGTAGAGAATCACAAGTTGTCAGCAAAACTTGTTGGGCTGGTATTTTACTTGGAAAGTTATGTTCATCCTAAAAGGACAGAATGGCAACAGGAACAAGCAGGGTTCAAAAGTCAACTCAGAGATGAATAGATTTCTAAAGCATCCCAGACAAGAACCAGAGAAAACCCAGAAATAGACAGCATTGGAAAAGGGCGGGAGGGAGAGAAATGACCAAGAGAGAGCGATCCTTCTGGCCTGAGAGACGGAGCTGAAGTGGCAGCTCTGAGGAAGCTGACTTTAAGGCGACCTTCAGTGGACTCCTTTGCAGTGCGTGCCAGGCAATCGCTGGTAAATCTTTATTAATTTTAATTGGCGGCACCCATTTATAAGAACCATTAAAAAGGATAAATTGAGCCCATCCGGCGTAATGTCTTTTGTTAATTAGTTTGTCAGCACTGTTTTAATATCCCCTAATGACTTCATATTTCAGGCCTGACATTAAAGGAGACGCTGTGAGAAAGGAAATGGTCTTATCACTGTGTACCTTTTCTCTCTCTCTCTTGAACAAAAGTGTCCTTCCAGGACTAACCAAGGTTAGGTGTCATTAACTCTGAAGCAGGTATGGGGGGGGGGAATGTGGAAGGACACTCCTCTCTGCTGAATTTTTCCTGTCACTAGCAGTTCATAGTGTCAGACAGCTGTTCCCTCTCCCTCTGCTTGCTTAAGCCATAAAGTCACTGGAGAACATTCCAGCTGTGATGAAAGGCCTTAATTTTTGATTCTCTTAAGAGTCCTCATCTTCCAGCCCTTTTTCTTTAAATAAATTTACACCCAATCCCTTTGTACTTAGCTTTTTCTGCAAATCTACCTACCGTTTTTTTTGCCTCAGAAGAAAATAACCATATGTCATTTTTAAGGCCTTGAGGGGGGGGGATTACTTTGCAGGTTTCTTACAAGAGGAAGCAGGAGGAACAAGGAGAATAAGAGCTCTGCCTTCTCTGAAAAGAGAGTTCAGTGGGGATTGCCCTTCATTTACCAGTAGAGTGAACAAGAAAAGGATTTTCTTCAGATATTCATTCTAATCTTTAGTGCCATTCAAATGATGATTAGTACAGATAATGCTATCACTATTGCTGGGGTTTTATAAAATACCAGAGGAGCAAGTTCCATTCCAGGAGACATATAAGTTAAATGTCATGCCAAAGGAACAGAAATAGACAGCTAAACATACAGTAATAGTCTCAGAACCTTTTCTTCAAGGTGGTGTCTACCTTTTTACTAAAGCAGCTTCCACAGTAATGCTAGGTTCAGATTTCCAAAAAAATTCAGGCATAATCTCTGAGCAACAGAGGTATCTTACGTCTAGTGCAGGGGTAGGCAACCTTGGCTCTTTTATGACTCGTGGACTTCAACTCCCAGAATTCCTGAGCCAGCATGGCTCAGCTTGGAAACCTCTCCCTTTCCCCTCAGCATGGCTGGCTCAGGAATTCTGGGAGTTGAAGTCCACGAGTCATAAAAGAGCCAAGGTTGCCTACCCCTGGTCTAGTGCAATCAGGAGTTTTCTTCCAGGCCATGGTCAGTGAGACTTCTGCCAAAAATGCCTGGGCTTTCCAGCTCAAACAAATCCTGATGCCAACCAAATCTTATACCTCCCTCTTGTCTTGCTACATATACCAAATTGTGAAACAAGCCAAAAGAGGACAAGAGATCTATAGATCCCAAATCTTCACATCAACATATATGAAATCATCCTCTTTTCACACAATGTGCATGAAATAGTCCAATGTATTAATATTGGACTATTGTTTTATTATTATTATTATTTGGAGGCTCTCAGTCTTGCTCTACCCAGTCTGGTCTGAGATAGTGAGTAATGTTAAAGACTCTGCATCTGTATGTGAGAAAATGACTACAGTTTGGGAAAAGAAAGGGAAAAAAAAAGAAATTGAAATAGGCCATATAAAGCTAAAAGAAAAACTGGAAAAAAAATCTGGGAAAATGGAAATATATAAAAACTTAAGGGCAAAAAGAAAGGGCAGTTTAATCCCAAGATAATCAATTGTCACCCTCATAATAAAAAGTCCCTAGTTTGCATTTCCATCGGTTACCCTTGCAAAGGTTGTGGAATACAAAGTAGAAACCCATTGATTATCAAAACATCAGATTTATGCAGCAAAAAACAAAGTTTAAATGTTCCAGCTCTGATTAATTTAGGGATCCACAGCTGACACAATCAGAATCAGGCATAATTAGAAGCCCGTTTCATTTTTACAAGAGCAATATTATATGGTCATTAAAGAGGAACATCAGCAAGGATTTTGGCTGCAGCATTTTGTACCAACTGAATCTTTCTAACATTTGCAAGGTTCATTGATCTTGAACTATTGCAGGAATCTCCTCTAGATGTGATGAATATACATAAAAGTAGGATCAGATCTTCTTACTATTATAATAGCAAATAATAATAATAATAATGCTATTATAATAATGATATTATTACTCTTATCCTTCTCATTTGTTCCATTACCTTCTCTTATTGGTATCATTGGTATCATTATTATGAATATTATTACTTTATACAGTGCATATACACTGAGAGCTTATGCACCAGAGACAAATTCTTTGTGTGTCTAATCATATATGGCCAAATAATAGCCAAATAAAGTATTCTATTCTATTCTATTCTATTCTATTCTATTCTGTTCTGTTCTGTTCTGTTCTGTTCTGTTCTGTTCTGTTCTATTCTACTCTTATTCCCCAAAAAAATGCAGTTCGCATGCTATTTATTACAGTTACATTTCTGCTCTCCTGAAACCCAAAGTAGAGACTAGATCTATAATTAATCCTCATAACAACTTATAAAACAGATTATGATGATAAATGACTGGCTTAAAATTATCAGGAAGTAATGTGCCTGAATGAAGATTTGAACTTAAATTTTCTTCAAGTTCCTTATATTGTATTCTGACTGACTCCTCTCTTTGATAGTCTAATTGGGCAAAATAGTTCTAGTCTTAGGAGCTGGCCCTCAGGGCAATACTGAGTTTAGAAATACTGCAAACTTAAAAGCTATATTTCTGAAAGCAATCCCTGTTCAAGTAAGTTATATTTCAGCAACAAGGACTTTACTGTACTATCTTCATCTATCCTCAGATTTATTGTAGAAATCCAACTTTATGCAGACAGATTTTTGTCTTTGAAGGAGGATTTTGTCATACCAAGCTTCTTTATTTTGTTCATTATCCATAACACGTACGAAGTATCACCATGGCTGACATTGCCTGTTTAAGTATAACTGTTATGAAGGCCAAGATTAATATCATTCCAGCCAGCTCCTAGAACTGTCCAGTATGAAATAAGACTTATTAAATAATTGATGGGAATAAAATCCACTCGTATTCATTAAAATGATGGGTCAAGTTAATATTATTCAATCTGTTCTAATCAATGACCAAATCCACTGCAGAAGAAGTTGAACTCTGGCGCCACCAATAGCTTCATAGACCCATCAAAGCAAGAAACAGAGAGCTGTTTTATAAATTGGAACACCATTTAATTAAATTGAAACACTTTACTACAGTCTATGCACGGTGTTATTTATAATATAGATATGCGGGGGTGGGGGGAATGCAAAAATTAAATTTCTTGTTAAATTGGACTTCTAGATGGCTGATCACTCCAAAGGAGATCTCCAGAAAAGATCTCCTGATCTCCAGAAAAACCACATTGTTTTAATAAGTTGCACAATACAATTAGAGATAGGATGGAGTAGAGATGTTGAATGTTTTGTGCTGATATTCCACCAAGATCTTCTCTCTCTCTCTCTCTCTCTCTCTCTCTCTCTCTCTCTCTCTCTCTCTCTCTCTCTCTCTCTCTCTCTCTCTCTCTCTCTCTCTCTCTCTCTCTCTCTCTCTCTCTCTCTCTCTCTCTCTCTCTCTCTCTCTCTCTCTCTCTCACACACACACACACACACACACACACACACACATTTTAATTTGAGGACCAATTAGCAAAGTAGAAAAAGCAGTCAAATTTATGCACATTAAACTCTACTTAAATTTGGAGAAGTAGTCTAGAGCAGGGGTCTCTAGCCTTGGCAACTTTAAGACTTATGGACTTCAACTGTTGAAGTCAGTTGAAGTCCACAAGTCTTAAAGTTGCCAAGGTTGAGGACCCCTGGTCTAGAGTCCTTTGCTCACTATTTTGGAAAGGAAAGGAGTGTTGTTATACGGCCATGTCTTAGGAGTCCAATGGAATCAAATCCAGGAACTGACAGTGGTTTGACTAAAACTGAACTCATTTTCCATTCGTTTTCATCACTCGCTAAGTAATTTTGGACAAACACTTGTTGGCACAATGTATCTCATGGGGACCTTAAGACATAAAATGAGGGGAGATGCCCATGTGTGCCAGTTGTGAGCTTCCAGACAAGCAGCATAACAATAAATCAAATCAATACAGACAAATTGGATTTTATGATCCAGACTTGGAACAGAACAATATGTGGGACTCCCGCAGAATCTAACCGAATTCAACTATAATCTTTCAGCAAAAAGGCTCAGAAAAAAGGACCCTTCTAAGACATGAATGGACGAAAAGCACACAGATTCTGTCAGGCAGACATGGTCATTGGAACCAATGATTCCGTTGTGATTAGCAAAAACTCCACTTTTGAAAAAGTCTCTGGGTAAGATAGCCTTAATGCCTCACCTCTCCATTTCTGTTGCTGCTGCTGCTGCTGCTACCATTTAAATGTGCTCTTCCTCTGGACCGGATCTACCCCTTCTTTCCGAGGAACGGCACATGACAAGTACAGGAAAGGTTTGCTGCATTGCCTTTTTATTCATGCAATTCAGAGGAAAAAGTGGTGCCAGGAAGCTACAGGCTTCTTCTGCTGGGAGGCAGGCTTTCATAAGTGCCTATAATAGCCACTGGGGTTTTTTTCATATAATAATAGTTTTATTGATTTGTCAAAATATAAAATACAAAGAGAAATTCAAAAAAGTAATAGAAAACTAGAAGAAAAGGGATGGAAAAGAAAAAAGATAGTGTAAAGACGGAAAAGAAAAGAAAAAGGCATCAACTTCTGACTCTCTTTAGCGCAGTAGAAGATAATATTACAATCACAAGTTTTTGTTTTTACGCAACAGTGTATACCAGTGGTGGCGAACCTAAGGCACATGTGCCAGAGGTGGCACGCAGAGCCCTTTCTGTGGGCACGCATGCTGTCACCCAGCCCCGCCTCCCCCTGCAGCCCCTTCCTCACCAGCAGCCCCCCTGGAGGAGAGTCTCCCCTGGGCATGGCCAGTACGGAACAACGGAGCCAAGCACATGGCAGCCAGGCACCAGGGACAAAATTTCGCCCTCACGCCCCGTTGCGCGCAGATGATGCTGCGGGGCGTGGGTGGAGGGTGTTGCCACCATGGTGCTGCAGGGCCGCCTGGGTGATCTGCTGCAGGTGGGCCATGGAGACGGTGAGTGGCCCTGTGGGTGGGCGGGGGCAGAGCAGGCAGCGGGGCGGTTTTTGGGCACTCGGTCTCTAAAAGGTTCGCCATCACTGGTATATACAAACCATTTCTATAACAATAAACCTATCTAATTAACAAAAACAAAATCAAGATTTCATTTTTTTCATTGCAAGCACAAAATCTGGAAGCAATTTCAGAATAGAATCAAAGTTAATATTTTCTTCTTTGGATAAAAGAATCAGTTTGACCATCTCTGCTTCTCTTTGCTGTGGGGAATAATACCGTATATACCTCTACCGACTCATTAATCTTTATCATAATTCATATTAAGCGCATCCTCTATATAATTTCAATTTTTTTTAACCCTAAAGGGAGAAAACACATTCCCTGGTTTAGATATTTTACTAACTTTAAGCAATACTCAAATATTACATCTAAAAGGGAAAACAAAAGAAAAACAACAACAAACTTCTTCGTTTTAAAGCCAGAATCTACTGTTGATTGCTATCACTGGAGAAAGCCCAGTTTCGATATCAGGATCTCTTATTAAAATTGTTAAATAATTACTTGAGATCCAAGATAGAGCTGCATAGAAGCATCTTCCCCATGCTTGGAGGAGAGATCCCCTGAGATTCCCATGTTACTGGTACTTGAATTTCTGTGGAAGAACAATGGGATATCAATGAGATAAATAAACTATCTTATTGTGCTTCTGTCAGAGAGATTATTACCACCTGTCCCATAAATCCTGTAAACCATTGCTTTGAATGCAGTTATCATAGGGTGAAGGTTCGTTCTCTGAGCTTGAGGGCTGGTTTCCGAAGGTTTCGTTACCAGGCTAGGTAACATCTTCAATGGTGTTTAGGGGATGTCTGTGTCTGAGTTCTACTTATTGTATATAAGGGCTTCAGGTGTGGTCAAGTGAGGGTCTTGTGATGGGGCAGGTGTGAGCCATCAGAGAGAGGCTTGTGATGGGGAAGTACTTCAGGTCAGGGTCGTTGGAGGGTGTGAATGAGTGGGTCAGGAGTGAGTCATTTGTGGGAGGCTGGGAATGGGTCTTGTGATGGAGAGATTATGTCAGGTCAGGGTCCTTGGAAGGTGAACTGCTGAGGGGGGGAAAGGGGCTTGAGGGTTGGTGCTCTCTCTGGATGGCTGTTCGATTGATTTGGATTCTGAGGGGTTCCTATGCTGGTTGTAGATCAAATATGTCTGTTGATAGAATTGCTTGTGGAGTGCCAGGCTTTGATGAACTCCCGAGTGTGGCAGGTGGTAGCGTGGCCGATGATTTTAGTGTTGCTCCAATTGAACTGGTGTTGTTTGGTGTCAGTGTGGGTACCGATTAGGGATTTGGGATCGTGGCATTTGACTGCTAGCCGATGTTCATGGATCCTGGTTTTCAACTGACATAATGTTTGATTCACATAGAAGTGGTTGAAATCGTTACAGTTGATTTTGTAGATACCGGTAACATTGCTTCTTTCATCCTTTTGTGTCTTGTCTTTGGTTCTAGATAATTCCTGACGGAGTGGGTTTGTGGGCTATTGCTATTCCTAGGGGTTGGAGAATTCTGGTTGTCATTTCTGACACCCCTTTTGTGTATGGTAGGATTTGTTTTTGTGTGGCGATTGGCTGTGTGGTATGTGGTGGTTTGGGTGCTGTGTGTTGGAATACAAAGTTTTTGGGATAGCCATTACAGAGAAAGATGTCAAGCAGCCATTTTTCTTCTGCTTTTCTTAGTGCTGTAGTGCTGCAGTGTGTCCCGGCCCTTCTGAGGGGGGTCTGGATACAGCTTCTTTTGTGTGTGATGGGGTGGTTGCTTGCGAAGCTGAGGATCTGGTCCATGTGCATAGGTTTGCAGTAGATGCAGGTTTCCAGTTCTCCATTGTCCAATCTCCTTATATCAATATCAAAGAATGGGAGTCTGTTGTTTGTTTCCTCTTCACATGTAAATTTGATCCCAGGGAATATGGCATTAAGTAGATGGTGTGATTTTTCAATTTGGGAGCGTTTGATGATGACAAAGGTATCATCTACATAACGTGTTCAGAATTTTGGTTGGATGATGGGTAGAGTTATGGATTCGAGTCATTACATGACTGCTTCTACTATGAGGCCTGATATGGGAGATTGTACAAGCATCTTCCCAGATATCTTTCATAATTCATTAAATCGTAAATAGAAGCTTCTCCTACTGGGGTTTGTTTCTGTTTTTTTTTATAGTAATGGTTCAATAATAATATTATTATTATTATTATTATTATTATTATTATTATTATTATTATTATTTATTTAATTTCTATGCCGCCCTATTCCAAAGAACTCAGGGCGGCTCACAGCATGATAGAAATCACAATAAACACATATCTATAAAAAACCCTTAAGCTAAAAGAAACCAATCACTCCACGAACATACACAGAAACATACACTGGCTAGGGGCAAGGTGTTAGCTGCCCCAGGCCTGCCGGCAAAAGTATGTTTTAAGCAATCTACGAAAGGCAAAGAGGGTGGGGGCGACACGGATCTCCGGGGGAAGTTGGTTCCAGAGGGCCGGGGCCGCAACAGAGAAGGCCCTTCCCCTAGGCCCCGCCAGGCGACACTGTCTGGCTGACGGGACTTGGAGAAGGCCGACTCTGTGGGCCCTAACCGGCCGCTGGGATTCATGGGGCAGCAGACGGTCCCGTAAATAACCTGGTCCAATGCCATGTAGGGCTTTATAGGTCATAACCAACACTTTGAATTGGGTTCGGAGACCAATTGGCAGCCAATGCAGCTCGCGGAGTGATGCCGAAATGTGGGCATTTCTAGGCAAGCCCAACACTGCTCGCGCGGCTGCATTCTGCATTACCTGAAGTCTCCGAACATTTTTCAAAGGTAGCCCCATGTAGAGAGCATTGCAGTAGTCGAACCTCGAGGTGATAAGGGCATGAGTGACTGTGAGCAGAGACTCCCGGTCCAAATAGGGCCGCAACTGGTGCACCAGGCGAACCTGGGCAAATGTCCTCCTCGCCACAGCCGAAAGATGATGTTCCAAATTTAGCTGTGGATCGAGGAGGACGCCCAAGTTGCGGACCTTCTCCGAGGGGGTCAAAAGCTCCCCCCCCAGGCTAATGGACGGATAGATTGAAATATCCTTGGGAGGCAGAACCCATAGCCACTCCGTCTTGTCGGGGTTGAGTTTGAGCCTGTTGGCACCCATCCAAACCCTAACAGCCTCCAGACATCGGCACATCACTTCCGCTGCTTCACTGAAATGACACGGGGTGGAGATGTAAAGCTGGGTATCATCAGCATACTGATGATATCTCACCCCGTGTTGTCGGATGATCTCGCCCAGTGGTTTCATGTAGATATTAAACAGCAGAGGGGAGAGGACCGATCCCTGAGGGACCCCACAAGGGAGGAACCTAGGGGTTGACCTCTGACCCCCTGCCAACACCGACTGCGACCGACCAGTGAGGTAGGAGGTGAACCACCGCAAAACAGTGCCTCCAACCCCCAACCCCTCCAGTCGATGCAGAAGGATACCATGGTCAATGGTATCGAAAGCCGCTGAGAGGTCAAGTAGCACCAGGATAGTGGATAATCCGCTATCCCGGGCCCGCCAGAGATCATCCGTCAGCGCGACCAAAGCAGTTTCCGTGGAGTAGCCGAGCCTGAATCCTGACTGTTGAGGGCCCAGATAATCGGCCTCATCCAAGGACCGTTGGAGCTGGAGTGACACCACCTTCTCAACAACCTTCCCTATAAAGGGAAGATTGGAGACAGGACGGTAGTTGTTTAAAACAGCTGGGTCCAGGGAAGGCTTCTTGAGGAGGGGGCGCACAATTGCCTCCTTGCAGGGAGCCGGAAAGGACCCCTCCCTCAAAGAAGCGTTGACAATCTCCTGAACCCAGCCCCGCGTCACCTCCCTGCTGGCCGAAACCAGCCAGGAGGGGCACGGGTCCAATAAACAGGTGGCGGAGCTCACAGCTCCAATGGCCTTGTCGACTTCATCAGGTGCCACCGGGTCAAACTCCTCCCACACAACAGGATCAAGACGAGTCCCTGTCATCTCGACTGAATCATTATCAGCCGATACTGCATTCCAATTGGAGTCAAGGTCCATCCGAATCTGGGCGATTTTATCCGCAAAAAACTTATTAAAGTCCTCAGCACTACCCTGCAAGGGTGCATCAACCCCCCCCTGATTAAGGAGGGAGCGAGTTACCCTAAACAGGGCGGCTGGGCGGGATTCCGCAGATGCAATCAAGGCGGAATGATACGCGCATCTTGCCGCCTTGAGCGCCACCTGATAAGTCTTGATATAAGATCTTACAAGTGTTCGGTCAGATACGGATTTACTTTTCCTCCATCGCTTCTCTAGGCGTCTCTTCTGGCGCTTCATCCCCCTGAGTTCCTCAGTAAACCAAGGAGATCTCCTGGGTCTGCTACCACAGAGAGGTCGCAGCGGCGCAATCCGGTCAAGAGCCCCCTTCGCAGCCATATTCCAGGCCGTAACCAGGGACTCTGCCGAACTGTGAATGAGAGAGTCCGGTATTTCCCCAAGCGTCCTCTGAAAACTCTCTGGATCCATCAGACGTCTGGGGCGGAACCACCTAATCGGTTCCGCCTCCCTGCAGGGGAGGGGTGGAGCCTTAAAAACAAGCCGCAGCAGAGAATGATCTGACCATGACATAGGCAAAATATCTAAGCCCCTTAAATTCAGATCATTGCTCAACTGTTCTGAGAGGAATACCATGTCGGGAGTGTGTCCCCTCTCGTGAGTCGGACCCTGAACTACCTGAGTCAGGTTCATGGTTGCCATGGTGGCCATGAACTCCTGCGCCAACCCAGAGGATTCGCCGAGCGACGGCAGATTTAAGTCCCCCAAGACAATAAGCCTGGGGAACTCAACCGCCAGCCCAGCAACCTCCTCAAGTAGCGCAGGCAGGGCTGTTGACACGCAGCTGGGAGGCAGGTACGTAAGCAACAAGCCCACCTGAACCCCTAGGTCCAACTTCACAAGAAGCAACTCACAACCCGCAATCTCAGAAACAGCAAGCCTGCGTAGACTAAAGGTCTTCTTGGCTATAATAGCCACTCCTCCCCCCCTTCCCTGGGGTCGTGGCTGATGCCATACCTGAAACCCGGCTGGACACATCTCAGAGAGAGGAACTCCTCCCTCCGGGCCCAGCCAGGTCTCAGTCACACATGCGAGGTCGGCCTCCTCATCCAGGAGAAGATCATGGATGAGGGGAGCTTTATTTACAACCGACCTGGCATTGAGCAGCAGCAGCCTGAGCCCAGGGTCCGGATTTCCCCCATCACCAGTACTTCGGGCTGAACTCACAGGGTCGGAGCAAGGGATCACTTTTAAACAGCGAGCTCTTGTTCCCCGGGAATGGCCTACCCTGTGGCCCCCGCCATATCTGCCTCTCCCCAGCAAGACCGGTATACTTTGGCCCTCTATCACCCCAGAGCCAGCGCCCCCCTCCCCCTCCGCCTCTGCCGTGCCAGGCAGGCTAGCCAGTCCATCCCATTCATTCCACTCAACCACAACTCCATCCATATCATTTAATTTACCCCTCCCAAAAACCACCCTATAAACTAACAATTTAAAAACGAGCTAACCATCCATTCATCCATTCAACCCGATTCATTCCACAAACAGTCAATCCCCCCCCAATCTTTCATAACTTCTAACAAGTCAATTAAAATTGTATTAAATAGATATAAATATTTAAAATTTAGACAAACAGTATATAAAAAAAACTTGAAAAACATAGTGACAAACAGAGTCGGCTGATTAGAGCAATGGCTGCTCAGCGGCTCAATTGTTCTCTTCCCCTCGGACTCCCAAGTTCAGCTGCTCACGTTAGGGGTGGCTGGGCTGGGGGGAGTGGCTATACAGCAGCCCGGTTCTTCTCTTCCCCTCGGACTCCCAAAGTTCAGCTGCTCACGTTTGGGGCGGCTGGGCTGGGGGGAGTGGCTATACAGCAGCCCGGTTCTTCTCTTCCCCTCGGACTCCCAAGTTCAGCTGCTCACGTTTGGGGTGGCTGGGCTGGGGGAGTGGCTATACAGCAGCCCGGTTCTTCTCTTCCCCTCGGACTCCCAAGTTCAGCTGCTCACGTTTGGGGTGGCTGGGCTGGGGGAGTGGCTATACAGCAGCCCGGTTCTTCTCTTCCCCTCGGACTCCCAAGTTCAGCTGCTCACGTTAGGGGTGGCTGGGCTGGGGGAGTGGCTATACAGCAGCCCGGTTCTTCTCTTCCCCTCGGACTCCCAAGTTCAGCCGCTCACGTTTGGGGTGGCTGGGCTGGGGGAGTGGCTATACAGCAGCCCGGTTCTTCTCTTCCCCTCGGACTCCCAAGTTCAGCTGCTCACGTTAGGGGTGGCTGGGCTGGGGGAGTGGCTATACAGCAGCCCGGTTCTTCTCCTCCCCTCGGACTCCCAAGTTCAGCTGCTCACGCCTGGGGTGGCTGGGCTGGGGGAATGGCTATACAGCAGCCCGGTTCTTCTCTTCCCCTCGGACTCCCAAGTTCAGCTGCTCACGTTAGGGGTGGCTGGGCTGGGGGAGTGGCTATACAGCAGCCCGGTTCTGTTACTTTCAGGGGGGAGTTCTATTCATAAGAAATTATTCAAGAATTTCTATTTCTTTAGCAAATCTGGAAATATCTGGGAAATTCTGCCCAATTTCTCTGTTCATAAATCAACACTGGGAACTTTTTAAAGTCTATTTGTGCCTAGCTTTGTCATAAATTTTGTTTAGCTATGATGTTTGGTAAGTGACCTTGGTTGGACCACTCAGAGTCACAACAGGGTAATTTTAGATTATGGATATGTAGCTACATATGGGATGGTCTTTAGACATGCTACTGTTTATTACTTCAATTAGTTTATGGTGCTGCATCCCATCTGTAGATGATAACGGGTGTGATTTCACTTATGTTAAAGTGCAATATACTAGTCCTGATGCATCTGGAATCAAGTACATTGCACTCTTGGCTAAGCCAAATGTGGTTTGCTCAATGGCCACAGCCTGTTAGGTTCGGATATAACCTTAAGACATAAAGCATGGTTTCCAAACCAAAGGGGCTGTGTCCATGCAACATGTTAAACTAAGGTAACCAACTTTTTTTACAATGAAAAGGAGGACACAAATAAATTGAAGAAAAAAATATCGTAAATAAAAGAAACATTTTATTAATTGCAACAATAATACAGACAACTTGCATGTGCAAAGTTTGCCAGCCAGGTGTTTTGGTGCGCTCAGCAGCAATTCCTATTGGCTTTCGAAAGCCAATAGTGGGAGTAGCACAGCTCATGCAAAAGTTGAAAAAAAACATCAAAAAAAGGTGCCAGAACGCTGTTCTGAGCATTCTATGAGGGGGGAAAAGAGCCCTGCAGATTAGTCTTCAAATATCGAAAAGGAGGACACTTTTCGAGGGAGGACAGAACTCACAAAAGGAGGACTGTCCTCCCTAAAGATGACGGTTGGTCACCTTAGTTAAACCAAAGCCAAGTAAACCACAATATGATTCATGTTATGTTTGAATGTTGCTTTGGCTTTTTTTTTTCTTTCCATAATCCAGCTAACAGGTTTCTGTGAAAATAACATTGGTGGAAGAAAGGACTATTTTGTAACCTGGTATTTTGAATTATTATTATTAGTATTATTATTATTATTATTATTATTATTATTATTATTATTATTATTATTATTATTATTAATTTAATTTCTATGCCGCCCTATTCCGGAGAACTCATCACTCCAAAACAATTGTTCCTTTTCCTAAAGAGGAACATCCTAACTAATTTTTTTTTTTAATCTCAGAGCCTTTATGTTGCCTGTGGAACTCTGGGAGTTGAAGTCCACTTATCTCAAAAACTGTGAGACGAGAAACACTGGTCCAAACAAACCCTTTCTCATTTCTCCTTTTCGATATTATCTAGTTGTCACTAGGGGGCGTGAAAGACAACCGTAAATGAATATCAGAGAATCAGGAAGACTCTTTTAAAGTACGGTATTTTCATCATTACTTTTCTAAACCACTTCTGCTTCAGAAGTAATGAATTCAACGTTTGTTCTAGTCCACATAATTAATGAAATGTTCAACATCATCCAACTAACTGGAAAAATTTATCTAAAAGTGTTTGACAACTCAGCCCAATACAGCACAACCCACACAACTATGAAAAGGATAACACTGTCATACATCAAAAAAACATCTGAGAAACAACCAAGACTTTTACAACCACACAGCATCATTGTAGCACATGAAACAAATCTTCCAAAACATCTTAAATAAACCAAATGACCCCATAGCCCAAGAAGAAGAAAAAACAGGAGTCACCTACAACATACAGTATGAGGACAATATAATGTTATTCTGTTATTCTGATTCTGACCTTAACAGTGAGGTGACCAACCGTCCTCCTTTAGGGAGGACAGTCCTCCTTTTGTAAGTTCTGTCCTCCCTCAAAAAGTGTTCTCCTTCATGTCCTCCTTTTTGATATTTGAAGACTAATCTGCAGGGCTTTTTTTCCCCTCATAGAACGCTCAGAACTGCGTTCCGGCACCTTTTTTTGATGTTTTGTTTTTCAACTTTTGCATGAGCTGTGCTACTCCCACTATTGGCTTTCGAAAGCCAATAGGAATTGCTGCTGAGCGCGCCAAAACACCTGGCTGGCAAACTTTGCACATGCAAGTTGTCTGTATTATTGTTGCAATGAATAAAATGTTTCTTTTATTTACGATATTTTTCTTCAATTTATTTGTGTCCTCCTTTTCATTCTAAAAAAGTTGGTCACCTTATTAACAACCACCATGTAGGACAGCCAAGTAAAAGACTATTAAAGCTCATCCGTGAGCACCAACTAGCAGTCAGAAGGCATGATGAAAACTCCTTAATTTTACAACCCATGGAAAAATTTAACCATAGTTTCAGCCTTGAAACCCTACACTAAGTTGAATCCAAAAATGCTAGGGAGTTACTGGAAGCTTGGCATTCAGACAAATCAGCTGTCAGTAGACACACAGAGACAAATCAGATTTCTACATCATTCAAGAAGGACAATTTTTAAAAAGCTAAGAAGGAAACAAAAATACCAGAACACATACTCTGCATCAACCAACATCCAAAAAACAGAGATTAATGCCAAAGAATTTAGCAGAAAAAAAAACCTAATCAAGGAAATACCAAGATGAAACCACACTCCCACCAAAACAGGCATGAAAGCTGTATAGGGAGCAATCCCCAAATTCACTAGGAGTCAGATAATGAAACATCTTCAAGCAAACAACTAAGCTCAACAGTATAATTCTCTTCCCTGCTCCAAATATAATGGACTAAAATTCCCATTCATCCTGAGCCTTCATGATCTACCTATTTTGCCAAGAATGATAGGACTTGTATTACCGCACCGAACAAAGAGACTTAGGGCTCTTCCCAATAGTTCAGTTAAGTTCCAATTTTTTTTATTTTTTATTAATCAAACTATAAATGCAAAGAAAAATGAGCATAGTGGGAAAGTAGGGGAGGAAAAATGGAAGAGGGAAAAAATGTAGGGGAAAGGGGGGATAAAAGAAAGAAAAATATTGACTTCCAACTTTTTTAGCACAGTAGAGTAAGACAATAACATAGCCTTTTATTTTTGCATAATAATATATACTTGCCATTTCTATAACATCAAAACCTAACTAATCAGCAAAACCCAAAGTCAACATTTCATTTTTTTCCACTTCAAGCACAAAGTCCAGAAGTGGTTTCTAAGTGGAATCAAGGGCTCAGTTAAAGTGTTCTCTTCCTATCTCTGGACTAGCAGAAAACCAGGAATGGTTCTGGCTGTCCTCATTGCAAACCTATTTTCCTTATGTCTAGCTTGGAGACCTGGCATGTGTAGGAGGCATCCCAGTTTGACAGAAATGCACTCTCCCTTCACCCAAAGCAGAGTAACCCCAGGACAATGTGCAGGGATTAGAAAAGGGGAGGCACCCCTCCATCACCTACCGGTGGTCAAGTTGATCCTATCCTGTAAGGATCATCTGATAGCACTACTGATAAAAGGATTAGCAAAGGATATCAGATTGTATCCATAGTAAAATTGCTGCTGCTTGTGGACACCTCATGGGGAAAAGTCGATATTAACATAGGGACACTTCAAAGTTGCAGTTATAGAATATATAGGATGCAAACTACATGAAGGCAATGTCATGGAGATAGGGCAATTGGTAACAGGCCATGTTTGTAACAGGCTTAGAAGCAAAGGGGAGAAGTTCGGGCATCAGATTTGTTATCCTAGCTTTTATGCTCCATTTCTGAAAAGTGATCAAATAATTATTTGTTGACTTTGAGTACAAGAATTGCCACTTTAGTTTCCTCCTCAAGTTTTCTGAGGCTTGACAAAAAATTCTATTCATTAAATTAACAGAGAAGTATTTCTTTTCTGAGATTCTTGTGGCTTGTGCATAAGCAATAAAAAGAAGAAAAGTATGTGAGTAACAGCTGACTGCTTAGGCAAAACCATGATGGAACTTTTGGATATTAGGTTAGAAATATTTTTCTCAGTTTCATGCTACGAATGGTTCTTATTACTGTAACATATCCTGGGATCAAATAGTAGACGATTGGCACCACTGCAAGGAAGTCCTTTTTGCTCTTCCTGAAAAATCCTAAACACTTTAATTTTAAAACCTATCTTGCAACATGGAATATATAAAACCCAATAATATAAATACAATACTATAAAAATCAACCTAGCTAAAAAGATGGGGAGGGAGGGAGTATGATGAAAAGGGGAGGGGTGAAATCTGTTGTTAATCTATCAACCACTCCCAATGTGAAATCACTCTGTTGGGACCCCAAGCCAACTGGCATAGCCTGGTCTTTAAGTTCTATATGCAGTGAGAAGTTTCAGGGTACAGTCTTTATCAAGATTTTGTTTCCTTTGGAAGGAATCCACTGACATATTATTGATGTTTTGTAATTACTTTTATTTACTTTTATGCATAAATTGATCATGGTGCCAGCACTATAATGTGAACATTTCAATTACTAGCCAACAAATCCATTTCCGCACATCAGATCTTTAAAGACTGCCAGATATCAGCGAAAGCACTCTACCAATCTTGGTTGATCTAGAAGAGGGGTCCTCAACCCCCAGTCCATGGACCGGCACCGATCCACAGCATGCCAGAAACTGGTCTGTGCAAACAAGCGAAGCCCCATCGGCAGGATGCAGGCAGCACGCAAAACCACACCCCCTCCAGTCCACGATAAAACCTCTCTCCACAGAAGTGGTCCCTGGTGCCCAAAAGGTTGGGGACCTCTGATCTAGAAAATTAAGTCTTGTCATCCTTGGTTAGTACTCAAATAGACTAGAGGACCATTGGAAAGTCTAAAACTACTTTACATTGGGAATTTGAAAAAGCTTCCCAGAAGAAAACAATGCCAAATAACTTTAAGTAAGTAGGAGAATAGATTTATAGAAAAGCTCAGATCTTGTTGACTGTATTCCCATCTTGCACTCAGCCCCTGTGGCTTGATTGTTTGATTTAGTTTAGTATAATATATGTACTTAGTTACCATGGCTTGTTCAAACCACAATTAAAGAAAAAAAAATAGCCCAATACATGAACAGACAACATTTTTCCTAGTCTTCTTCAGACTGCAGCCTACTATTGCTTATTTATGGAAAGCATTTGCCCTTTTGTTCATCTGAAAAAGAAGTTGTGGGTGGTTTATGAAGATCAGTAATCAGACAATCCCCTTCCTGGGTGCTGTCAGAAGACATGACATAAAATGAAAACAAGGAAAGAAGAGAGAAATATCTCAGACAAAGTTCTTTTAAGTATGTTGTGAAAAATCAGCATTTGCAGACAGGATGAATGGCAATGATACGCTTTATTTTAAATTGAATTAGAGGAAGTATAACACAAACATCTCTCTCTTTACCTTGCCACATTTTATCCGTCACAGTATTTTGATATGTATATCTTGTATAGGCAGGCGATAGAGACAATGGAACCATAGAAACACAGGAGAGGAAATTGTAGAAACAATAGCATTTTTCTTATTTATACAATGTAGACGCTGCTTATGTCCCAGAGATTTTGACCTGCTTACAATTTCAATAATAATAATAATAATAATAATAATAATAATAATAATAATAATAATAATAATAATAATAATAATAATAATAATAATAATAATAAAAAGGAAGTGGAGCGATTTGAACAGAAATGTATAAGCCACAACAAACTGGTGTGCTGATGTTGTGGGAACAGTGCCAGACTGGAAGGAGACAACTATGAAACTGTTTTGTTCACTATGCGATCCTTTTAACATCTGAAAGCTGCCCTCTGTGCTGGGGATGGACACTTACCCCTGTTTGTTTTCTCCTCCAGACTCAAGAACTGGAACTTTTACTACATGGTTTTTTAACATCTTTGTTTGATTGTGGTTAAGCAGGGAGAGTTGTGACATGACTCAGGTGCTCAGGGGAGCTGCCGGAGATTCAGACCTCTCGTGAGCTGCTGAATGCTTGAGAGAATATATGTTCTGGGATGAGGTGGACAGTCTCAGATATTGCTGTGAGAGACTTGGATGTTTTGAGAGGTGTGATTGGTGGATGATTGTGATAGCTGTGAGTGTTCAAGTAAAGCCCCAATCTTGGTTGAGCTCCATCTGGGAGATTGCAATTCTTCAGTAGTGGAAAAGATCCAGTAAAGTTGGGGTTGCTTTAAAATAATAGTAGAAAAGCAAGGAGGGAAATTCAAATGTAGAAGAACAAGAAAGAATAAAATATGCAGGTAGTAAGGTCCTTTTCTAAAACCCAAGATGACCATGTATAGAGCAAGAGAAACTAAGAAGTTTGTTCTTAAAACTACAATAGCAAGAATAAAATGTAACACTGAAAAGTTACAGAACATTTCCACAAAAACTCTTTACAAAGAAAACTTGTCTCATTCTTCTGCTGAATGGAAAAAGGAAGGCCCGGAAAGTTATTTTGTTATGACCATCACTCAGCTTTCTTGGAACATCTCACCATTAATTTTCTTAACTGCCTTGTTATTAATAATATTGTTGATGCTGATGGTACAGAATGTGGCAGGACAGGCAGTTATGTGTGCACCTAGAACAATGCATGTTACACCTTCTACTCTGTGAACTGCATTGGTTGCCAGTTTGCTCCCAAGTTCAATTCAATGCGCTGGTTTGAACCCTTAAAGCAGACATGTCAAACTCGCGATGTCACGTGACGTCGCACGACATATAGGAGCTTTTTTTGCCATTGCCGGCAATGGGATGGGCGCTGCTCCGGTATGATGAAACTGGCCCACGGGCCGGCAGTTTGACACCCCTGCCTTAAAGGCATTCATGGTACAAGACTGGGTTATCTAAAGGATTGCCTCTCCCCAATTAATCAGCCCGTCAGAGAAGGCATGCTGCAGGTACCGTCAGCTAGGGTTGAACATTTAGTGGGACCCAGGCAACAGGCCATCTGTGTTGTGGCACTCCCTTATGGTTTCAATGAGTCTTTCCTAATAAGACTGACCAAATCCAATAATCTATGCAGAATTGGCCCCAAGCTCCTTTCCAATTCTGTTACAGTTGATATATTTAGGATAATGTCAGATTAATTGCATTTGGAAATGGCTGTTTTGTTAGATATGGAGAAAGCCTTTGATATGCTGTGGTTGAAATAGGATAGAAATGTGGTGTTATATTATATGCCAATAATTTGGGATCAAAGAAAAATGAATATATGGGCTACATATAGTTGTTTATTCCATCAAAATGACACTAGTACACTTAATTGAAGAACTAGGCTGGAAAACATGATTTGACTTTCTACGAAGAAATTAGGCCTTTGACAGTGGGTAGTCTAATATTGCTCCACAATGCAGTCAAATTATCATTTGTTCTGTAAGACCCACGTTTTTGTTTTATATAGATTTATTTCAATGTGCATGTTTGAATTTTATTCTTCATTCTTCGTTTTTTTCCCCCATATGTATCTTTTATATAGTGTTTCTTTAGTAGGTTGTGGTTTCCCTTTTTTTATTCACCAGTTTTCACTGGTTTTCAGAGTAGTATTTTTTTAGAGCGGTAAATCCCAAAAGTGTTTCCTACAGTCCTAGCTCACAATTCGCCGCAAACCCATCAATGAAGGTCGCGTGGGAAGATAGGTGACCTGCAAAGGAGGCTATGGAAACAAGCGCGGCTCAGCCTCTTCTTCCCAACCATCCAGGTTGCTCCTGGTCCCTATCAAACTACCAGCCCAGCAGCCCGCTCCGTCTGTCTCTGTCCCTTTAACTATCCCCTGCTGATAGGATGACACGCATGCGCAGGGACTGTTCGATTCCTGTGGCTGGCGGCGCGGGGGAGGGGGAGGGGGGGAAAGGCAGGGGAAACCCAGCGAGGCTGCCCTGTGCGCGGCTAAGCTCCCGCAACGCCAAGCTCGCTTTGTTGCGCTCAGGCCTGAGGCGCCGCCTGGAGAATTTCAAGGCAGCGAGCCTGGCGCAGCTGCAGCAGCTTTACCGGTCGCTGGCATCCTCCGCCGCCGCCCGGCAGCCCCTTCCCTTCGCGGAAGCTGCAAAGGGAGCGGCAGCTTCTGCCCCCCCCCCCGCCTCGGGCCAAGCCGACCTTTGTCCCTCCGGCTGGCCCGCGCAGCTGCTGGGCTTGCCTGGGAAAAGGGAGCCCCGCGGGGGTTCCCCGTGTTTCTAGAGCGACGGCGGCAGCGGCAGCCCCGGCTTCCGTCGCCCTCCCTTCCCCGGCGACAGCGCATTGTGACCCGTGCTGAGTTCACCTGCCTTGCAAACGGGCGGGCTTTGGCTGCATGAAAAGACTCCCCCCCCCACCTCCCCGCCCAGAAACGCGAGGAAAGCCCGCGCCCCCCCTCCCCAACCCCGCCCGCCTGCGTGTAGCCTGCTGCTTCGTCTTTTGTCTGCCTCTCTTCTCTTCGCTGCTTGGGGTGGGTGGCTGGGAGGTCGCCTTTCTCCGGCTCTTCCAGCATCTCCCTCTTGCTCTTGGGATGCTTTCCCGGATCTGGTGGCCACCAGCCGATGATGTCCAGCTAGGTAAGTGAGTTTTGTGTTCCCAGATCCTCATAGCCCTCTTTTCCTTTCTCCGGATGATGGAACCTGGTGTTATTTTATCTCTGCGGTCCTGAGAGATGGCAAGGTGGTCTCTTTCTGAGCAGAAATTCTGAAGTTCCCAAAGCAAATAGCCTCGTTCCTTCCTGGCTGGAGAGTTTCAAAACCTCATCGTTGCTGTTGCGCTCTTCTTCTTCTTCTTCTTCTTCTTCTTCTTCTTCTTCTTCTTCTTCTTCTTCTTCTTCTTCTTCTTCTTCTTCTTCTTCTTCTTCTTCTTCTTCTTCTTCTTCTTCTTCTTCTTCTTCTTCTTCTTCTTCTTCTTCTTCTTCTTCTTCTTCTTCTTCTTCTTCTTCTTCTTCTTCTTCTTCTTCTTCTTCTTCTTCTTCTTCTTCTTCTTCTTCTTCTTCTTCTTCTATGAATGAGCCCCACCCTTTTGTCTGTCTGTCTTAAAGGGCCTCCACTGTCTAACTACTATGTCTTCAGCAGCAGCTCTTCTGTCTCAAGCAATCTGAAGAGGCCCAAAGGTTTTGTGGTCTGAAGAACAGTTTGATGGATGCTGGAATGTCAGGTTGCAAAGTGGATGGCAGTGGTGGTGGCGGTGTTGCTGTTCTGCGGAGGTCCCAGGCCAGGGAAGGGGTGGCCCAGCGAGAAGAAGAGCAAGAAGAAGATGGAGATGAAGATCTCCGAGATGGAGGAGTCCCTTTCTTTGTGAACCGTGGGGGGCTTCCCATCAATGAGGCCACCTGGGAAAGAATGTGGAAACATGTGGCCAAGATCCATCCTGAGGGAGATTTAGTAGCTCTGAGGATCCGGGGAGCCACTGATCTACCCAAGGTGAGAGGACTCAGAAAAAGAATGTTGGAGGAAACTGCTTTCTTGACATCAGTCAACAAAAAGGGAAATAGAAAAAAAAATAACTGGAAATCAATGCCAGGGCTTTTCTAATTTGAGTCTGACAGTAAATGGATGTGAATCACCAATTAAGGTTGCAAGTGGGAGGGATCCATCTATATCTCCACATAAACATAATCTAATTTATCTGTTTAACTCATAAACGTGCACTAAGTTAAGCTTAGTTTTTGCTAAGTGTACATATCCAAGTAGATTTATTTGCATAAATATGAAAGTGTTTATCATAACCCTTTTCCATGATGATTTTGAGTAGCCTATTGCCATGTGATTTGCTGCTGGTTTTCTATCTAAATACCTACTGTATTATGATTTATATCTATAAGAGTTCTATGAAATAGTATAACTAGCTTTAAGAATCTGAGGCTAAGAAAGAAACAGCTTTGAGGAAAGCAGCTTAGAAAAAAAGTACTTTCAACATTGGATTGAAGTGATATTTTTGACTATAGGTCTATGTTGTATGATATATTAATGTTATTCTTTGTCACATTAAACTTACAGTGTTTGGGAGATACTTACATGTTATGAGGTCATGCCAGATATGTTTTGAGTCAATAGTATGTGGATATTGCAGTTCTTTAGATAGTTTCCTATTCTTTTGGAAAGTGTTACTTTTGTCTTTCCAGCCTGGAAAACATGATCTAAATTTGCTATTCAGAGCCACATTTGCTATACAGAGCACACAAAAGGGAGGACTTTATTTCTGGACGTTGACTTTATAATTTGAACTGGTTGACTTTATCTGAATTCTAAATAAGAATTAGTTTCTTATTTAGCTCATGTAAATAAAAACTTGTGTAACTGTGTTGTGGGGATTGTACCAACTGCCAAAGTTAAGAGGAACAAGTGTATAGGAAAGGTTAAGAACATTTGGGTTATTTCCATCAAATATAGCGTAACCTTTTCAGCTTTGCCTTTTGACTATGCTTCTTGACAGTTCTGGGAGTCCCAGACTCTACTTATCTATGTTAAGATTAGGTTATCAGCAGGAGAACACTGTTGTAGTATGTGATTCAAACTTTATTTTCATGAAAGTACATGATGAGCAATAATGCCAGATGACTAGGTTAAATGGGTAAAGGCAAGTAGTATCTTAGAAAGGACAAATGAAAAGAAGTATTGCTAAAACTGGAAATAGAGTGCAATTCACTTGATATAGACCAGGGGTCTTCAAACCTGGCCCTTTTATGACTTGTGGACTTCAACTCCCAGAATTCCTCAGCCAGGCATGCTGGCTAAGGAATTCTGGGAGTTGAAGTCCACAAGTCATAAAAGAGCCAAGTTTGAAGACCCTGATATATAGACTGTGTCAGCTCTTAATAATTGGCTTACACTGGACAAAATGTAGTCTATTTGCTGCAAAGAGCACTATAGCAAAGGCCTGTTGATGTCGGTGACTTTCAGCAAGGAAAAAGCACTTTGGGGACTTTTAGCAAAGAACTTTTTTGAAAATGCATTGATGTGATAACCTGCTTAGTCTTGACAATGATAGCAGAAACTGAGAACAGGCTGTTCAAACAATCAAAATAAATCTATCTGCCTTTTGGTTTTCCTTCGTGCAACTACATTTTTGTTATGCTTTTTTAAACAGAATGGAAGAAATCTGTTCAGCTATTAGAGACTTCACTTACAAGACATTGGACTATGAATTACTTTGGCTTTGAAGAGGAAAAGGTGATGGTTCAGAGTGTGTGCCAGCACACATGGGACACTTGCCCATGTGCGCACCAGACCACCTATTCCCTTTTGAATCCAAATAATTGTGCAGCCCTACAAGTTACATATTCATTCAAATAACTGTTTTTAAATATGTGCTTAGCCTAGGGGCCACTCAACTGGCTCAGCACTCTGTGTTCTCAAAAGACTGAACGTGGGGATTGTGGTGCCATTGCTAAGTTGGCCAGCTCAACAAGCTTCACTAAGTTGTTGGGACAACATATACATTTTACATTGTTGTTATCCTTATTTGGCTCCATGAGGTGAATTACCATTGGGCAAATGCAAAAGACTGGTGGCAAACCTGTGTAATTAACTTTAGCAGGTTTCCCCGTATCCACTGAAGTCATGGTTTCTAGAGCAGTGGTTCTCAACCTTTCTCAGGTTGAGACCCCACTTGCCCCGCCTGGGAGCGTGCGCGTGTGCGCGCGCGCCAAAAAAAAATTAAAAAAAATTAAGAAAAATAAAAAAAAACAAAATGGCGGCCGCGACGGGCGGATCTGTGCATGCGCCGATTGGCCCATAACGCGCACCATGCATGCGCAGATCCGCCCGTCGTGGCCGCCATTTTGTGTTTTTTTATTATTTTTTTTAATTTTTTTTAAAAAAAAATTTAATTTTTTTATTTTTTTTCGCCGTGATGGGCGGATCTGCGCATGCGCGGATCGGCCCGTCACACGCACCGTGCATGAGCGGATCTGCCCGTCGCAGCCACCATTTTTTTTTATTTTTTAAAAAAAAATTATTTTTTTTTCGGCGCGACGGGCGGATCTGTGCATGCGCGGCGCGCGCGCCAAAAAAATAAAAATAAATAAAAATAAAAAAAATAAATAAATAAAAATGGCGGCCCGCGGTGTTCGGCGACCCCCGCGAAATCGTCGTGCGACCCCAAATGGGGTCGCGACCCCAAGGTTGAGAACCACTGTTCTAGAGTATCATGAGCCAGAGCCTGTCTCTGCCTATAGGAATTGACTTGGTAGCAATTTTCCTGTCATGCAGCAGTGCCCAAATAAGCTGCTTGCTGTGGAAAGGGTGAACCTGCTCCCGTCCCCCCCCAGTACTGTCCTGTGTTATCACTTGTTCATCTTGGACAGATGGGGAAGTCTTCAGAAAGGTTGCAGTGAATACAAAAAAGAGTCATTTGTACTAACAGGAGAGTGTGTTGGAATGAACAGGGCTGCATTTCAGAGTCATTGCAGTACTGAAATACATTCTGTATCTTCTGCTACTTAAGACCATGTTACAGCTCCTGAATTTGGTTTATTTTATTCCTGTGCATTATTGCCAAGCTTTGTCTTTCCTTGATGTCTTGAAATGTAATACTATCTGTGCTGTCTGGATGCTTAGAACACGAGATCTTCCCATTTCCAAAGCCTAGGAAGGAGGCTTTGTTCTGCAGACATTTGCATCTGGATAAATTCCAGCCCAAAATTCTGAGTCAGATATGGGTGTCTGGCAGGCCTAGTGACTCCATGACAGGAAATCACATATAGATTTCTAACTGGTTGTGTCAGCACTACAAGAGATCAATGGCAGAGTTTGAATATTCACCGTATACTCACTATGCTGCCTTTAGGGAAATCTTTGCACTACAGCAGTGCTTGCAGCTTGATTAATATGTGACATCAGGTTGGTGTCATTGTGACAGCTGCATGGACAGATCTTCACAGAATAATCTGCCCCAACCTGTTTCTTTAGGTGTCTCAATAGTACCTCTACAATTGCTGTCACTGAATCCATCCATCTTTGAACTTCATGACTAGAACTCACAAGTCATTTGCATCTTTAGCCGTCAGAGTATTGACGTAGGTATAGTGTTAGTTATTGACATTTCTTCAGCCGATTTAAAAACCACTGTTATCTTCCAATTCAGCTTCTCTCAATATATGTTTTGCACATAGGATAAATAAATAATTGGAGAGTATACAGCCTTATCTCACTCTTTTGCTGACCTAGAGCCAGTCTTTTTCACTATGTTCTGTCCAGACCAGGGGTCTTCAAACTTGGCCCTTTTATGACTTGTGGATTTCAACTCGCTACGCACAGTCACTCATGCCCTCGTTACCTCCATGCTGGACTACTGTAATGCTCTCTACATGGGGCTCCCCTTGAGGTGCACCCGGAAGCTCCAACTGGCTCAGAATGCAGCCGCGCGGGTAGTGACGGGAGCGTCGTGGCGCTCCCACGTAACACCGCTCCTGCGCGAGCTGCACTGGTTGCCGGTGGTCTTTCGGGTGCGGTTCAAGGTGCTAGTGACCACCTTTAAAGCGCTCCATGGCATCGGACCCGGATACTTACAGGACCGCCTACTGCCAGCAAATACCTCCTGCCGTCTGGTACGCTCCCACAGAGAGGGCCTCCTCAGGGAGCTGTCGGCCAGACAATGCCGGCTGGCGGCCACCAGGGGGAGAGCCTTCTCTGTGGGAGCTCCCATGTTATGGAACGAGCTCTCCCCCCCCCCCGAACTCCGTACAATGACAGATTTACGCACCTTCCGTTGGGAATTAAAAATGTTCCTTTTTTGACAGGCCGGCCTGGCATAGAAGCTTTGGTTCCAGTAGGGTTAGAATGTTTTAGGGGGGTTGAGTAAATTTTTAAGATTTGTAAGTGTTGGGTTTTAATGGGGATTTTACAGCCAAATTATTTAATTCATTTTTAATTATTTTAAATCATGTATATTTATATGTTTTTAAATTTTAGGCTGTACACCGCCCCGAGTCCTTTGGGAGAGGGGCGGTATAGAAATTTGATTATAAATAAATAAATAAATAAATAAATAAATAAATAAATAAATAAATAAACTCCCAGAATTCCTCAGCCAGGCAGTGCTGGGAGTTGAAGTCCACAAGTCATAAAAGAGCCAAGTTTGAAGACTCTTGGTCCAGACTATGACTAAGTTGTGTACAGTGTCCTTGACTTACGACCACAGTTGAGCCCAACATTTCTGTTGCTAAGCAAGACAGTTGTTAACTGAATTTTGCCCCATTTTGCAACCTTTCTTGCCACGGCTGTTAAATGAATTGCTGCAATTGTGACGTTAGTAACACAGTTGTTAAATGAAACGGGCTTTGCCGTTGACTTTGCTTGTCAGAAGGGTTGCAAAATGACCCCATGACATTGCAATCATCATAAATATGAATCAGTTGCCAAGCTTCTGAATTTTGATCACGTGATCAAGGGGAGGCTGCAACCGTTGTAAGTGTGAAAAACTGTCATAGGTCACTTTTTTCAATGATGTTGTGACTTCGAATGGTCACTAAATGAACTGTTGTAAGTCAAGGATTACCTGTATAGGTTTTGTATGAGGACAATGAGCTGTCCAGGCATTCCCATTTTCCTAAAGAGATTCCAGAGGATGATATGATTGACATACATCAAAGGTCTTTTTATAATCAATGAAGCATATACCGTACTGGCTTATTTTGTTATTTTGGGGCTTTCTCAATCATCCAATGTGTATCAGCAATGGTTTGTGTTCCTTTTCTAAAGCCAGCTTTAACATCTGCCATTGCCTTTTCCACATAAGTCTCTAATCCAGTGGTTCTCAACCTTTTTAATGCCGTGACCCCAACCGGTTGTAAGTCGAGGACTTCCCAACCGGTCGTAAGTCAAGGACTTCCCAACTGGTCGTAAGTCGAGGACTTCCCAACTGGTCGTAAGTCGAGGACTTTCCCTGCCAGGGAGCGCCGCGCATGCGTGGTGCCCGCTGCGCCGGCCGAGGCATAGCTGGCAAGGGGCAGCGACGGCGCAGGGCGACCACTGGCTGGGCCACCAGCTAGCCCAGCCCAAGGGAGGTAAGACACCCACCAGGCCCCACGCGCTCCAGCAACCTTCCCTGCACCCGCCGGCCTCCCACCCCTGGCCCTCTTTTACTTACATTTTTAGTAATTGCTCAGCAGGGAGGAGTGGAAACTTCTACACAGCTCACCTTCGCTGCAGACAACTTGCAGCACCGTTTGCAGACTGGGACTTTTGGCGGGCTCAGCAGGGCAGAGACAGCCTGGACAATTCCTATTGGCTTTTGAAGCCAATAGAATAGACTCTCTCTATTCAAGAGAGTCTATTCTATTGGCTTTCAAAAGCCAATAGAATAAGAGGGAGTAGCACAGCTAAGGAAAAGGGGGGAAAATGGCAGACTGCATTGTTTGGCGACCCCCGTGAAATGGTCGTTCGACCCCAAATGGGGTCCCGACCCACAGGTTGAGAACCGCTGCTCTAATCTGTTTCGGATGATCCTCAACATTATTTTTCTAGCATTTGAAATTAAGCATATTCCAGTAGCTTGCCACTTGGTAATGATTAGAGCACTGATCTAACTTCATTCTCTGGAATTAAAAGTTCTTATAAATAGAGAATATTTTCTGAGGTATCTTGGATACTGTACAGAATTTTAGTTCACTTCTTCCATCTTTGCTGCAAAAATATTCTAAATTGTAATTATTCCCAATGAAGCGTTGTCTTTTCATTGGATATTTCCCAAGATTAAATGTTGTAAATCTTGATGTTGTCTATGGTAGTTGCTTTCTGATACGCCCATGCAGAAAATGGAAATAGCATTTGCTTTATAACTATGCTTCTAAGTTTCACATAGCTAAGAATTTTATTTTAAAAATGGTGACTGGTATTTTGTCTGAAAATATACCTTTCTGATCCCCCCATCAGAAAAGAAAAAGAATAGTGGAACAATTGAAATCATTTCGGGAGAACTACAACAGGTGGCAGAAAGCAACATCACCAGCTTGGCTTCTTATGAAAAACAGTTTAATAATTTTGGTCACATTTCTATTCATTACATGATCTCAGCTTTCCAAATATGCTGGTTCTGCCCTATTATCCCAATTACACATTCCTTGCTCCCACACTTTCCAGATTGTATGCCAAGATCACTACGGTTGTGAAGTTAGTAACACAATTATTAAATGAAACTGGTTTCCCCATTGACTTTGCTTGTCAGAAGGTCACAAATAGCGATCACATGACCCCAGAACACTGCAACTGTCATAAATATGACTCCGTTGCTAAGCATCTGAATTTGATCCCATGACCATGGTCATAAGTCGTGACTTTAAACTGTTGTAAGTTGAGGACTATCTGTAAATGTTTTCTCTAATATCACCAAGAGAATCGCATGGATGTAATCCCTAGGAGTTAGGCTTTTCTCAAGAACATGTTTAAGCATGAGCAGAACACACACACACACACACACACACCTTGCCTTGTGAGGAAGACTAATACAACAGAATTACATTACATCTTCCTAAATGGGCTTTATGTAAACTTAGTGTCATTCAAGTATAATACTGAAAAGATTAGTGTAACTACTCTATCTTGTGCAAATTTGCATTTCTTTCTTTAAATATCAACTGGTTAGGCTTGGAATCTACAAATATATAGACTAAGATATGGTAAGGCAATATGTTGGTAGCATCTCATAATTTTGAAAGTTCTTTTCAAGACATTGTGGAAAGGGTAGTTGGAGTTCAGCAGTTGGTGGAATGCAAAACATCTTTAACATTTCTGTTTAACAATTTCTGTTTAACAATTCCAGTAGTTCACACTCTTTTTAAAATAAAATAATAGCTCCCCCCCAAAAAGCTTCCATTTTACAAATTACTATTTGCATGCTAATAACATTTTGATAGAATAAATAGTAGCAGGGAAATATCACAAGTAAGTGTTATTGTAGCATCTCAATTAGTTTGGAGTTAAGAGGAAGAAGTTATTGTCTTTCATTCTGCCCTCTCTGTCTCTTAAGGGACAGAACTGGAATCCTTGATACGATGGAAATCTTAACTTAGTCTGGGTTCAAGAGCCAAGTGGTCTATATACAGTGTAATTAATTTCTCATCATTCTTAGTTGCTTAAATGAGAAGCTAGTTATAGCCACAGGACCTACACATTTTAAGTGGTTTCCATTATATTATGTAGAACTCGATATGTCCTATGCTAAAGAAGATGGAGAGAAGCAATGAAAATTTCTCTTCCATTTAAAAAAGGAGCCGTAGAAAGAATGGTTAATCTAAGGGCAGCCAGGATGCGCTTCTCTAAATGCCTCTGCAAAGAAGATTGTAACTTAGCTAACTGGGAGTTATGGCCAGTTGTACCTTTAGGCAGAGTTAAGTGGCAGCCAGTTTGGTGTGATATAAAAGAGACAACAGTTTACCACCAATTGACTGTCATACATTTTTCCTGCTTGGAAGATGGAGGTGCTTAAGGGGTTTTCTGCTTCAAATGCTGAAATAACTTGGCTATGGGATATTGGAAGAGGACAACTTAAGAAATCAAATATCTGGGACTGGCCCTGCTGGGAAAGACTCTTTATTATTTCTTATTAGAACTAAAGTGTGTTTTCCCACTCCTCAGAAATTGCCTAATGTACTTTGTTCTGAGGAATAAACACATATCTCATGTTCAGATATTTCAAAACTTTCCACCTTGTTTTGTGAAAAAGATGAACCATGCCAAATTCTTGCCCTTCTGTTTGTATATTGTTAAAATATCACAGTTATTCTTAGTTTGATTAGTCCTGATGAGTTTAACTACAACTCTCACAATTCCAAAGCGTCTTAGAATTAATGAAGTTGTAATATAGCACTTATAGAATGCATTGTTCTGACTTAGAGAAAGGAGTATATGGAAGAAAAGTTTTTATCATCATTAGAGTTTTTTCTTTGCTAACTTATCATTAGACATTAGGTTATTATCATTAGCCTACTACAAGTAATCCTTGCGACAGCAAATGGCTTCCCCTTCAGTCATTAAGCAAAATGCTGTGGTCACTAAGTGAAAAATATCACATGACCGCACCTTATGTTTTACTTCTGCATTCTCTATTAACTCTGCTTGTCACAAGCTGATTGTGAAGCTTGCAAGTAGTGATCACATGACTGACGGATGCTGCAGTGGCCATAAATGTGTGCCAGTTGTAAAGCACAGAAATGGTGATCCCATGACCATGGGACATTGCAATGATCATAAATGTGTGGATTTGTCACAAAGTTAATTTTTTTTACATTATTGTAATTTCAGACAGTTGCTGCACAAGGCAATTGGTAAAGGGAGGACTACCTATAATAGGCTGAGGCAGGCAGTCTTGTGGCAATCTTAATATTAATAAATGATATCTTCCAGTAGCTCCAGACAGTGTAATTATGATGAAAGATGCTGGAAGTTGTAGTTGATTTGCCTCTGGAGTGCTACAGGTTTCCTTCCTTTCAACTAGAATATAAATGGAATTTCATCTTTGACTTGGTGATCTTGAATCTCATTTTCTTCCTCCCTTCTTTAGATCCCCATACCAAGTGTGCCTACTCTACAGTCAACCACTCTCATCCCTGAACGCCTGGAAACTATACAGCGCTATATCAGGGAACTTCAGTATCCTTTCTGCTGTATTTGAATCTCCAGGGAATGAAAAGAGAAGCAAAGCAACTTTCTTATTTAACCCCAGAAGGAAATAATTCGTTAATATTCCAGCTGTACTGGGAAAAGAACTCCGCCGCCCCCCCTCTCTCATTCAGGAGGCTGGTGTTTGTTAGAGCCAGTGGCTTTACTGTCTTATTCATTTCCTTTAGCTTGTTCCCTTGGCATTCGGTCATCATTGTTGTAAGCAGGCCAGAGTTAACTTTTCAACGTTTGTTTTGTTACATCAGAAATACAGCATTCAAAAGTCATTTCCCTTGATGCCTTTCCAAATGCACGGAGGAAAACCTGGGACTGTAGGAAAAACGGGGAGTGCTTTGAGTGTGCATTGCTGCAACTAGACTCACTGGCACCGATAGCAGTATTTTGTGGGGGTCATTATTGGTGAAAGAAAAGCTAAACCTACATGAAACCGCTGGGTGAGATCATCCGACAACACGGGGTGAGATATCATCAGTATGCTGATGGTACCCAGCTTTACATCTCCACCCCGTGTCATTTCAGTGAAGCAGCGGAAGTGATGTGCCGATGTCTGGAGGCTGTTAGGGTTTGGATGGGTGCCAACAGGCTCAAACTCAACCCCGACAAGACGGAGTGGCTATGGGTTCTGCCTCCCAAAGATATTTCAATCTATCCGTCCATTAGCCTGGGGGGGGGAGCTTTTGACCCCCTCGGAGAAGGTCCGCAACTTCGGCGTCCTCCTCGATCCACAGCTAAATCTGGAACATCATCTTTCGGCTGTGGCGAAGAGGACATTTGGCCAGGTTCGCCTGGTGCACCAGTTGCGGCCCTATTTGGACCGGGAGGCTCTTCTCACAGTCACTCATGTCCTTATCACCTCGAGGTTCAACTACTGCAATGCTCTCTACATGGGGCTACCTTTGAAAAATGTTCGGAGACTTCAGGTAATGCAGAATGCAGCCGCGCGAGCAGTGTTGGGCTTGCCTAGAAATGCCCACATTTCGGCATCACTCCGCGAGCTGCATTGGCTGCCAATTGGTCTCCGAACCCAATTCAAAGTGTTGGTTATGACCTATAAAGCCCTACATGGCATCGGACCAGGTTATTTACGGGACCGTCTGCTGCCTCATGAATCCAGCGGCCAGTTAGGGCCCACAGAGTGGGCCTTCTCCAGGCCCCGTCAGCCAGACAGTGTCGCCTGGCGGGGCCTAGGGGAAGAGCCTTCTCTGTTGCGGCCCCGGCCCTCTGGAACCAACTTCCCCCGGAGATCCGTGTCGCCCCCACCCTCTCCGCCTTTCGTAAATTGCTTAAAACACACTTTTGCCGGCAGGCCTGGGGCAGCTAACACCTTGCCCCTAGCCAGTGTATGTTTGTGGAATGATTGGTTTCTTTTTTAATTAAGGGCGGCATAGAAATTAAATAAATAAATAAATAAACTTTTCTGCTGCATGCACTGTAGTCCCTGAAAACTACACACACACACACATCTATCAATATTTTTAATAATTTGCTTATGCTTTCTTTTTCCCCCGTCCTCCAGCAGCTCTTCCAAACCAAGCATCCCTTAACTTCTTATTCCCAGATACAATCACACTGGGACACAGTTCTTTGAAATCAAGAAAAGCAGGCCTTTGACTGGGTAAGTATCATCTTTCTTGAGAATAGTTCTTTTTCTTACCCTAACTCTATTACAAGAGCACAATTTTTTTTCTAATTGCAGATCAATGAAACAGCCACAGCAAAAATGTTATATAATCTGGTAAAGAAGCAATTTATGCTTGATTCCCAGACCTGCTCTCTCCTTCAGTACATTTCAGTATTTCTAAACTCTTGCAACATAGCCATAATTGGAGTCTAGCTGATGTGATAAATATGGGTGGAGGCAGTGGTGGGATTCAGCCGGTTTGCACCGGTTTGGCTTCGGCAGAACCGATACCTAATGTATCTTCAGTTCAGCGAACCGGTTGTTAAAGTGGCACTTGAAAAAAGCAGAGTCCGTGTTCACATCTGCCGCACGCTTGCCCTGCGTCCACTGTGCTCTCCACGGTGCACTGCAGCTGATCTGAGGTGGCCGGCCAGGCACAGAAGCACCACCGAAAACAGCGGAGTCTTTGTGTATGCCTGCTACGTGCTCACCTGTCACGCTGTGAGGATCGTCGCACCGATCGTGCCGTTTCCATCACTTGCAGCAGGCCATGAGGCTCATTGTGCCGATTGCACGCTGAGCCTCACAGCCTCCTGCAGCAAGCGGCGACGCCAGTGCGATGAGCCTCGAGGTCTCCTGTAGCTTGTCCACGCATTCCTTGACCCTTAAATAGTATGGCAGCGAAAATCCGGTACCGGGGAAAAAGACCCGGTGTTTTGAGATGCCAGACTGGCGTTCATTCATGCGCCTCCAATCCCCTTGCTTGCTGCAAAGCCAAATTGGTGTCCTCAGGCCATTCCTTCCAGCCCATTTTGGAGCCGGTCCAAAAGCGAAGGGAATGTTCCCACCCCACCCAATTGCTGTGGAGCTTCGTTTCCAAAGAACCTCTGCACAGACTCTGGATCAGTGGTGGGATTCAAATATGTGAACAACCAGTTCTCTGTGTGGATGCCACTTCCGGAAGTCGATTCTGGGCCTGAGCAATAGAAAATTAGCTACCGGTTCTACTGAAGTAGTGCGAACTGGCTGAATCCCACCACTGCTCTGGACAAACCGAGATCTGGGACTGCAAAAGCAGCAATGAGAGTGAAGGGTTGTTCACAGGAGGAGGAAAAAGGAGGAAGTGGAAGAAGTCACTACTGAATAGGCGAGGCGTGGCAGGTATCAGGGCATGGTAGGCCTGGCTGCGGGGGCACTTTGGCACGGTAAGCAGGGAGCATGGGGCAGTTTCCCCACTCCCCCACCTGCCTCGTGGCAGTGCCCCCCCCAGAGAACTGGTTGTTAAATTATTTGAATCTCACCACTGGGTGGAGGTGCTTATTATTCCTGATTGCAATGGCATTCATATAGTTTACCTCCACTGCATGCCACACTTGGGCCTCTTAACCTGAGACATTTAATGATAGAGATTAAACATACAGTGCTATATGATTATACTCAAATTATTCTAAATATATACCAAAGCTTTAATCTGGTTTGGAAGACAAATTTTTACTGAATGTTGAGTTCAGTATTGGTAATATGAAGTGAAGGCGAACTATCCATCATGACTTCTTTTCTGTTCTTGAATGACTAAGCAGTTATTTCCCATCATAGGATCTGACCCATGATCAATGATCAATGATTTGGATGAAGGGAGAGATGGGGAACTCATCAAATTTGCAGATGATACCAAGCTGGCAGGAATAGCCAACTCTCCAGAAGACAGGCTTAAGATACAGAAGGATCATGGCAGACTTGAATATTGGGTATTATCTAACAAAATGAAATTCAATGGTGAAAAAAGTAAGGCAAGAAAAACCAATGCAGAGGTACAGTATAGGTGGTACCTCAGTCAATAATAGTACTGTGTTTTCCCCAAAATAAGACCCGATCTTATTTTTTGTTTTGCCTCCAAAAGAGGCAACAGGTCTTATTTTGGGGGGATGTCTTACTCACCTCCGGCACCGATAGCCCTGCCCAGCAGGTCCACTTCTTCTGGGGCTGAAGAAGCAGCTTCATTCTGCAGCTGCATTCCGGCCTGCATTTTGCAGTCAGGCCTTTCTGGAAGGCCTCTGCAGCCGAGCTATGGATTCAAGAGGTCTTGCAGAACCAAGCTATGGATTGAATCCATAGCTCGCTTCTTGGCTGCAGAGGCCTTCCGGAAAGGCCTGTGACTGAGAAATACAGGCCAGGCTGCAGAAGATGCTGCAGAAGAAGTGGGCCGGGGAGGAGAGGCCTGGCTGCAACATAAGTGGATGCAGGGCACATGGGGCAGATCCACCCCCACACCCACCCTAGCTTGATTTTTAAGTGTGTCCCTCACCCCAGAACTAGGGCTTATTTTGGGGGTAAGACTTATATTAGGTCCACACCCAAAAATCAAGCTAGGGTTTATTTTGGGGGTAGGCCTTACTTTTGGGGAAACACGGTAACTGTGAGAGGGATCTTGGAGTCCTAGTGGACAATCACTTAAATATGAGCCAGCAGTGTGCTGCAGCTGCCAAAAAAGCCAACACAGTTCTAGGCTGCATAAACAGAGAGATAGAATCAAGATCATGTGAAGTGTTAATACCATTTTATAATGCCTTGGTAAGGCCACACTTTGAATACTGCATCCAGTTTTGGTCACCGCGATATAAAAAAGATGTTGAGACTAGAAAGAGTACAGAGAAAAGCAACAAAAATGATCAGGGGAATGGAGGCTAAAACATATAAAGGCTGGTTGCTGGAATTGGATATGTCTAGTTTATTGAAGAGATGGACTAGGGGTGACATGATTGCAGTGTTCCAGTATCTCAGGGGTTATCACAAAGAAGAGGGAGTCAAGCTATTCTCCAAAGCACCTGAAGGCAAGACAAGAAGCAATGGATGGAAAGTAATCAAGGAGAGAGCAACCTAGGTCTAAGGAGAAATTTCCTGACAGTTAGAACAATTAATCAGTGGAACAATTTACTTGCAGAAGTTGTAAATGCTCCAATACTGGAAGTTTTTAAGATGAGATTGGACAACCATTTGTCTGAAATGGTATAGGGTTTCCTGCCTAAGCAGGGGGTTGGACTAGAAGACCTCCAAGGTCCCTTCCAATTCTGTTATTCTATATTCCATATTTTCTTTCTTTTCAGGCTGATCACCTATGTATTATCTGACAAAACCTTTAAAATGTTATTATTATTGCTTGTTCCTTTGACTTGTCTCATAGGCTGATGGATCTGGCCAAAGAAATGACAAAGGAAGCCCTGCCAATCAAGTGTTTGGAAGCTGTGATCCTAGGAATGTATCCTTTTATTTTAGAAGACTAAATGGATGTACACAGTTTCCAGAGATAACACATCAATCCTACTGTACTTATGCTCTGATTCATAATATGCATATTATTCGTTTAATTTTCTTCTTACTTTAGACAAGAAGCATAATAGCGAAACAAGGGATGCCCTCATTTTCTAATTAGGAATATTTTTACTTGATTGGCAGATTCCTTTTTTATTGTACTAATAATTTAGGAATCGCATCCTGTTTTGAGAGAGTTGTGGCTTGTGTCCCAGTATGTCTTTTAATTATAGGTTTCCCCTTGCTTTCCTTGTAACATTGTGAGTGCAGTTGGAATAGGATTTTCACTGCACTGCATGTTTGAATTAGTGTTAGAATTAGTGTTAGGGGGTGCTATGGGACCTGTATTATAAACCTTAGAATTGTCCTTGTGATGCTAGATCTGCCCAAACTCATAAACCTGAAGACTAATAAAAGAAATCTGATGGACCAGAGCCAGATCCAAATACATGGATGGTTCTGGACACCATTCAGTTGAGATTTATCTATAGATAGATAAAAAAGGCTTGGTATTTTGTCATATAGAAAAAAACCTAATCCTTCAGATGTTTTAGATGTACCTCCTCAAATCTACAATCATGCTAGTTTAACCTGATAAGAGATAAGAATTAAGCCTAAAATATGTTAAAAAAAATAATAATAGAGTGATGTTCATTACTGTTCTTTATTATGCCACCTATTTCCTGAATATTTCATCATCAATAGTTACCTCACCAACAACATGCCAACACTGGACCGCTTCCCCATCAGTTTCAAAACTTACTTCTCAGGGAACTACTTCCACCATATTGTGCTGGGAGTGAACATTGGGGGCCGCTATGGGGCGCTTGGCATAAGTCGACGCGAGGATCTCATGTACAAAGCTCCCACCTTCCGCACACTGAGTGAGCTTATTTTTGACTATGAAGAGGCATATCGGTGCTGTTGGCACACCCTCAAAAAGGTGAAGCTTGGCCAGTGTGTGTCCCATGATCCACACAGTGTGGAGCAGATTGAATGGAAGCATTCCATCTTGGATGTGGACAAGCTGAGCCGTGAGGACTTCCGCAAGGAGCTTGAGAGACATTCCCGTGACATGAGGCTAAAGGTGAGGGGAAGGGAGAAAAAAAAGAGCTGATTGTTTAATCTACCCCTTATAAAGCATGGGTGAGTGGCCTTAACTGAGTGCCTGGGGATTGCACTTAAATGATTTTGGAACCACATTGATTGGGTTGATGATTTAGAACAGATGGAACAATGTCATATACACACGAGTCTTGGAGGGTGTTATTTGTTTTATAACAGTTAAGCCTGTTTTGGACTTATTGTATGCTGTCGTTTTTGTCTAGTTCCCATCTTGAAATAGAGAGGACCTATTTCAGAGGATAGAATAGAGAGGATGGCATTTGGGCCAACACCACCTATAAGCTGTTTCATCCATTTTTGGAATCAGAGTTAAAGGCGTCCTGGGATCTACAAAATTTTGGTGGGGGATTCATGTGTGGTTCACGTTGCTCACCACTGCCTTAATTAAATATTACTCAGTTGATTTGCTCTTAATTGCATGCTTAAAGATGAAATCTGTTATAGAAAATGTGATTTTTTTTTTACCACTGGAAAGAAAGAATAATTGTTGTTATATGTTTCTTAAGGCCAAGTCTTTGGATGTGTTCATTTGGCAAATTTTCTCTTCCTATCAGCATGATAATTAGCAGTAACTTGCTCTTTCTGTAGATATATTTAGATGAGCTTTTATATACAAAATTTTGGTGAAGTAGCTTGAACATTCAAAAGACCTGAACGGTGCTAAAAATACGGCAAGCTCCTCCCTGGTTTTGTATCAAGAGAAAAGCCTGAGGGTGTAAAGTTTCTCTTTCCCTAGATCAGCAAAGCAACTGGGCCACCATCACCCACCAAGGATAGGAAAAAGGATGTACCATCCCCACAGCGTAACCAATCCAGTCCACATCGCCGCAATAGCCGGACAGAAAGGCGGTAAGCCTGCTATACTTTGTTTTACCTTTATGTAGTTTTTGGTTTCCTGGTTTTTGCTATAATTTAAGTATATAACTTTTTGTCCTATGTGTGTAGAGACATATTTTACATAATTCTTCTTATATCAGTATATACACTTCGGACATACTTTTTCTTTCCCCTTTTAAGCAGCCTGTTTGGTTATTGCTCCCAGTGACAGTTTGAAATTAAATGATTGATTGAATGATCAATCTCACGGATGTTAGAGAACGACCATTAACTGAATTATAACTTCTTTCCAACAGAGCAATATTTTGCATATTTACATGCAATTCCAGGGGACACAAAGGCTCAGTGGTTAAAGATGCTGAGCTTGTCAGCTGGAAGGCTGACTATCTGGGTTCGAGACCTGAGTGCTGCACGATGGGGTGAGCTCCCATCACTTGCCTCAGATCCTGCCCACCTAGCAGTTAGAAAGCATGCAAATGCAAGTAGATTAATAGGTACCACTTTGGTGGGAAGTTAACAGCATTTCATGTGCCTCGGCATATAGTCATGCTGGCCACGTGACCATGGAAAATGTTGTCACACAATGCTGGCTTCCTTGGCTCAGAAATGGAGATGAGCATCACCCTCTAGAGTCAGAAATAACTGGACAGGTAAACCTTTACCTTTACCTTACATGCAATTATGTTCTTTGCTGAGTGGTGCTATTCTCAACAAGGGTGTTTGTTAGAAATCTGAGTTAGAATAGATATGGATATCCTTGGAAAACATTGCACAAACTCCTCCCTTCAGTGAATACTCATCACAGAAAAATAGCGGAGGCCATCTGCAAGAAATGGACTTCACCCATTGCATTCTTGTATTGTGAGCTCATTGTCATAATGAAAGCTCATTAATAGAAGGAAACAGGCACTGCTTCCAGCCTCCCTCTCATGGTTTCCCCCCCCCTCCCATTCAAGCAAGAAAAGGATGACAGACCTCTTCCTGACTTATTGTATGACTCATAGAAGGAGAGGTGCTTTTGCCATGTCAGGGCTTTAAGAACTCTGCTTTAATTATGTCCAGAATGTATCCTTGAAGAATATGTGGGTTGATTACCTAGCTAAGCTCTACAGATAACTGTAACAATTTAAACACTAAAATAGTTAAGACTTTTTCTTGTTAGAATGTGCAGACTCTTTTCATTTGCTCATTTCCTTTTTTCTTCTCCTTCTTCTTCTTATTTTCATTGTGCAGACCATCTGGAGACAAGAAACCTACAGAACCCAAAGCCATGCCCGATCTTAACGGTTACCAAATCAGAGTATAAAGATCTTCTCATTTGTGGACCATTTGGTGGAGAGCATTTGAACCAACACTACCTATAAGATGTGCAGTGTGGGAGGGAATGCAGAGGGTACAAAGTGCAAATTTTCCAAGGTATTTATTTACTTGGGGTGGCATCCTGTGGATTAGAGGATAGCCATTTCTTTGAATTATATTAGGAACTAGAAACACCAACTAAACAAAAAAAATTAAATAGATCTTCCACCAGTTATTCATTGTTCTACGTAGTGGAAAGGGAAGATACATTTTGCAAAGTAAGAGTAAAAGCCCTTTCTGTGCTGTTTTCAGCCCACACAGAAGTAGAATGCTTTTGACTTCAAAAAGCCCCTTAGTAGGCTGTATGTCTATCTGCTTTTGAAGGAACCAAGTTAGCAGGAGATCTAGGAGATGGAAAGGGGCTAGAAGCAAAAAAGAATAAATACTGACTCCTATGGAAGAAGTTTTTAATTTGTACTTTCTGAGAATTTTAATATTTTTAATAACTTGGGGAGTGGGGAAAGCTTACCATATTGTTGCATATGCTCTAAAATCATCAATGTGGTCCTAGTGTTTTTGTTTCAAATAATGAATTGCCTAGGATGAAAATACACATCATGCAACTCCCACTGCGAACTGGCTAACTGGATTCTCAAGATACACGTTTTGTAAATAAAGGATAGTTTAGGAATTGCCTGTGTTTGGGGGCATGGACCTCAGATGAATGCAATAGCTTAATTGGCTTGTCATGGCGGTACCTGATTGTGATGCATTCTAGAGATTAATTGGATGGAGACCAGGTTTCCACTTTCCTCACTTTGTGGTGCTACTCTAGATTTGACTGTGGTTAGAGTAATAGAAGCTTTCAGGTGGCAGCAGAACAGTCCCAACCTGATGCTCTCCATATGTGTATGGAATTGCAGTCTCACCATCTGGAGGGTATTTTGTTGAGAGAAGTCTGCTGGGTAAGCATATATCTGGTTTCTTGGAAAAGAGTGTCTTACTTATTTATAGAAACATGACCCTTGCTCTTTCTCCCTGACAAGATGTGAATTCATTCCTGCTGTATGAAATTGTATACTGAGGGTTCCTAGAACGTGTCAAGTAGTAGCAGTGTATTTAGATATTAACACAGGGATCAGATCCTGGGATATGTCTTTTTCTGTATTCTCTTTTCTGATCTTTCTCCTCCCTTCTCGACTTGTGCAAAGTGGGTGGAAACACAGAGTTTATCTGTGGAACCAGTATTGTATTGCTTTTTCTTCATGCTATATTTTTAGGGTAAATTTGCATTACTTTAGTGGTGCATCCTTTTCTCTTGGATGTTTTATTAAGTAAATATGGTTACTAATATTGGCAGAAGCCAAACTTAATTATGAACCTCCTCCGCAGTTCAGTCCATATCCCTTTGACATTGAACTAGCAAACTGCAGAAAGGTAGAAAACTCTCTAGTGGCCATTGTTAAAAAGATATGCGGACACCCAGAAAGCAGAAAAAACTGGACATTTAGTATTTATTAAGTTACATGAAAAGGGATGTGATAGGCCTCTTAGATGCCAGTAATTTGAGAAACCTCTAAGGAATCTGATGCTAAGTCTTCATTTAACCATAGTTTTATTACCTAAGTATCTTATATACTAAACAGTTAGTACATGCAAACCACTGAAAGAAGTGATGATATACAATGTAAGGAGAGAAATCCAGAGAGACCTTAAAACACTCTGCTCTCCAGTTTAGGATGTAGCTTTCCTATAATTGCAAGAAAAATAGATTTTATTATTATTGTTCCCATCTTTGTCACATATATTATCCTTCAGGGTTTTTAAAAACATAATGTTTTTGCAGCAGAATAGATCTGCTATGAATTAAACAATTAAGATTCTGATGTGCCTTGCATGTCTCTACGTATAAAAACAGAGAGCATTTCTGGTGAATAGTATTGCATTTTATATATACTGAGAAGGGGGAAAAGGGGATGATATGGGCTGAAAACAGGGAGGAGATCTACACTACATTAGATAATTTAGAGGCAGTGACAAGGAAGCACACATGAAATATTCCCACACTGTTCTGTTGGGTACCTATAAAATGTTGAGATCATGCCATGTGTGATTTCATAGAATGATTACTATTCTAGGATATAGATATTCATAACATGGCTACAATATGTATATGGCCAGGCATAAAATGCCTATTTACTAGATAATATTTCCTGTCATTTCCTCTAGCCCACACAGATCGTTTCACATTCTATTTTACTTTAGACCAGGGGTGTCAAACTGCCAGCCTGCAGGCCGGATGCGTCACATGGAAGCCGCACCCACCCCAGCTCTGGCAAGGGGGAAAAAGTCGTGATACATTGCGACACATCACATGAGGCAGCGAGTTTGACACCCCTGCTCTAGACTTATTTCCTGGTTCAAGGAGAACATTTTCAGAAAATCTGTAATCTATCATTACTATTTATGAAATACGCTTATGAAGTTGTGTGGGATCCAGTGGCCTTCTTGGAAATAAAGATGTTATAGACCAGGGGTGTCAAACTGCCAGCCTGCGGGTCAGATGTGTCACACAGAAGCCGCGCCCACCCCAGCTCCGGCAAGGGGGAAAAAGTCTCGATATGTCGTGACATATCACGTGACGCGGTGAGTTTGACGCCCCTATTATAGCTCATTGACTTATAGCAGGCCAACTTCCATATATTTGTTGTAATTAAGACTAGGTGGAAGTATCCTGTTAGCCCCACCATTTAGACCAGGCCAGGAGAGATGAAACTACTTTTCTTGAGATTGGCTATAATTACAGAATCTTACAAGTCTCATTGTGCTGTACCTCCTCCCCACTATTGTACTCCTGTGAATTAGTGAAGTGTCTGCTTCAGCCACTTCCAAATATTTTTGTTGTTGTTATGGACTTAAGGTTTCACTACTGCTTTGATAACCGAGCTTGCTTATCTTTGTCAAAATCATGTTCCTTACTCTCTACATACCGCATTAATCCTGATGGGACCATTTTGGTGACTTTATTATATGTTGCATAATGCTACAGAATATATGCAAGTATTCCTGCCCAGAGCAAGCATGCCACAAACAAAAGATGCATTTAGAAAATTGTCTGAATCCTTTCATTTTATAAAAGTAAGTGAGAAAACATAGGAATTGGACAATATTTTTCTTTAATATTTTATTGTGGGTTTTTAGGTAATATATAGTGAGATTCTAATGAAATTGTATATTAATCTATCAGCAGTTCCCTGTGCAAAATACTTAAGCATCCTCCTTTTTTTAAAAGTCTCACTGCTTTCATCAGAGATGCATTCACTTCGTACTTTGTCACCATTATTTATATATTTTGCAACTGTTAAGACTTCTAAAAAATAAATGGCAACAGCAGGGAAAGCCTCATATGGTGGTGACTGAGATCAATGTTAAGCTTGATTTATCGAAAAAGTTGAGCCAAATTCCAAGATGAAATGGAAGAAAGCATTAAATCTTTGACATGCAACACTCAGCTGAGGCTGTGTATGTCATTAGTCCTCTCTGAAGAAAGGCTCGATTCTGAAGCACTCAAAATATTTCTGTTGTAAATAATAGGAAGATGAAAATAAATAAAACATACAACTGGACTTATATTCTTTGACCAGTCTGTGACTGGACGTGTTCCTGAGTTGGCTCTGAGAGAGAAGAATTTAGCTGAGAAATTTGAGGGATTCAAAGCAGAACTACAAATTTTGATGGATAACTTAATTGCATACACTTAGTGCAATGTTTCTCAACCTTGATTTAAAATGTGTGGACTTCAACTTTCCCCAGCCAGCAAAAAAGGACATTATGGAATGAAGGCGAGGAAACATTTCTCAATGAAATAGAATTCATGCCTAAAATAAGGAGCTCAGCAAGTTTGTGCAATCTCCTTCCCTTAAAAAAGTATTCACATGGGCATTGGCTTCAAACCTCATGTTCTCCCTAACAGTCTTGTGCTGCTTTGAAAATATTCTTGCTGCTTTTCATGGTGAAGGAAAAAAATCCCAAGAGGCTGCTCTGCCGCTGCCAGAGCAGCCAGGAAAAATGGATGTAGGAAATAAAGTACTGTGGCTACAAGGAGAGGAGAACCTTGAGCAGTGGGAATTCCCACCAATGGGAAGCTGGGAGGGGGAAAATTTCCATCATGGGAAGCTGGCCTATCTGCAACTTGAGGCAACGTTTTTTAGAACAACTGCTAGTTTGACTTGTACTGTAATGCCTTATGCAAGCCCCACAGCAGCATAAGGAGAGGTAGTGAGCTGATCAGAAGAATCCATGCACACAGAAGCACCTCAAGATGCTTTAGCCTGAGAAGCCTTGAGTCTCCAGCTGATGGTCTTCAGTGCCTATCGGCCACAATTAGCATTGCTAGTCATTGGGAATTATTTATCTTTCTAGTGCGGCTAGGAAGAACTGGTAGAATCATTTGACATGATAAAGCTCTATCTAGTGAGTTGGGGCCTGATGTAACAAGATCTAATATTGACTTCTGCCAGTTCACTGTCCAGAAAATCTAGGTTCATCCAGAAAATCCAGTTTTGAGCATTACAAGTTTTAAAGGTGAGAAAATGTGATCTTATTTTCTGAGGATGCTAGGACAGTGAAAAATCTAACTAAATAATGCTTTCCCTTCTGGTTTGTCTCCCAGCCTCAGTAATTCTGGATACTTGCCTACGGTCTTTGGAGCTTCTGGTGAATGCTAAGTCAGAGAACAGGAAAGGGTTATCTCCTGTCAAATTCTAAAAGAGCTTGCTTATTTGTATTACTGCAGACCTGAAGAGGAGGGGTGGAAGTCAACTTTTCACAGATGAGTCCACCAAGGAGTCATTCAGTATTTGAGCTGAGGCTTATAAGATTCACTAATTATTTTCCTGTAGAGATACACTAGACTGCTTGAACAGATGTCTGAAGGCCCTTTGGGATGGGTGAGAGTTCAGAAGATGAAACCTAATCTGGACAAGGCAAGATTAGAGGTTACTGGGGATGTAAAGTAGCTAGCTGACAATTATATTTAGTGTTAGATGAGGCTGCTTTTCCAAACAGGTCAAAATGAGCACTTTGGGAACTCTAGCTAAGTGGGGAACTTAAGGTGCCTTCTAGGCCTGGGGATAATTTGTATGAGCTGAAGGTACTATGCCAGTTGTGACACTTTCTGACAGAAATTAATCTTAGCTTGACAGTTCCATGTATTAGTGACACTTAGAATCATAGAATCATAGAACTGGAAGGATTCTTGGAGGTCTTCTACTCCAAACCTCTGCCCATGGCAGGAGACCTTATATCATGCCATACAAATGGTTGTCCAATCCTTTCTTGAAAACCTCCAGTGATGGTGCACGCACAACTCTGGGAGGCAAGCTGTTTAACTGGCTAATTGTTCTCACTGTCGGGAAGTTTCTCTTTAGTTGCATGTTGGATCTCTTTTTAGCGAGCTTCCACCCACTGCTTTTTGGGCTATCCTCTGGAACTTTGGAGACAAGGTTGACCTCCACCTCTCTGTGACAGCCCCTCATGTACTAGAAGACAGCTATCATGTCACCTCTAGTTCTTCTCTTGGTTAAACTAGACATACCCTTAACAGTTCCCTTAATAGTTTCTCATATGATGTATCCTGTAGACCCTTTCTCATCTTAGTTGCTCTTGTCTGCACTCTTTCTAGGGTCTCAACATTGTTGTTGTATCACGATGACCAGAATTGGACGGAGTATTCCAAGTGTGGCCTCACTAGTGCATATCAAGCAGTACTTTCACTTCTCCTGATCTTGATGCTATCCCTCTGTTGATGCAGCCTAGAACTGCATTGGCGTTTTTGGCAGCTACAGCACACTGCTGCCACATACTTAAGTACTGATCCACTAGGACACCTAAATCCTTCTCACAGTTACTGATATAAAATAGCCAGGTTTTGTCTATTCTATACTTGTGCATTTGATATTTCCTGCTTCAATGCAGGACCTTTTCTCACCACTGAACTGCATCTTGTCGGATAAGACCCAATGTTCCAGTCTGTCAAGATCCTTCTGACAATTGCTATCTTCCAAAGTGTTAGCAATTCATCCCAGCTTGGTATCATCTGCAAATTTGATGAGCTCTCCCTCTATACCCTCATTCAGATCATTTATGATGTCGAAGAGCACTAAAACCAAACAGATCCTTGAGGTACCACACAGCATGCTTTCCTCCATGTAGATGTAGTTGCATTGAAGACTACATGCTGAGGACAGTTGATCAGCCAATTATGAGTTCATCTGATGGTAGTACTGTCTATCCCACCTTGTTCTATCCTACCAAGAAGTAGATTGTGATCTACTGTGTGAAATGCTTTACTGAGGTCTAAGTATGCTATATCTACAGCATTTCCCTTATCCACTAATTTAGTGACTTTATCAAAGAAGACAATAAGTTTGTCTGGCATGATTTGTTTTGAATAAACCTATGCTGGCTTCTTCTGGTAATGGCTTTGTTCAATTCTAGATGCTCACAAATCTGCTGCTTGATTATCTTTTCCAGGATTTTACCAGATATTGATGTCAAGCTGATTGTCTGTCCTTTCCTGGATCTACTTTTTCTCCCTTTTTTGAAGATTGGAACCACATCAGCTTTTTTTCCAGTTCTCTTGAGTAGTTCCTCTGTGCTCCAGGAACTGTGAAAAATTTTGCTCTGTGGTTCCAGGATCACATCTTCCAGCTTCTTCAGAATCCTGGGATGTAAACCATATGGTCCTGACGATTTGAACTCGTCTAGGTGTTTTCTTATAACTTCTTGCATATTTTGATCTGCATTCCTGTTCAGTCTCCCACAGTGCTGCTTTTGGTAGGTTGGACTATTTTTTTCCTTTGCATGAAGACAGATGTAAAAAGGGAATTAAGCAGTTCTACTTTCTCCCTGCTGCCCGTCACCTTCTTGCCATCTGTTTCTGGAACTGCCTTCGTATATTGAAAGCATGCAGGTTATGGCCATTCAGCTGTCCTGGGAGTTGAATGGTTAACAGTGCATTTGTCAATATGTTTCTGAGACCAGTTTTAGGTCTGAATATAACCATTAAAGCCTTAAATGGCTTGGCCTCAAATTACTTGAAAGCCTGCCTCCATGCATCTCAACTCATCATATTCTCAGTACATCCAAATAGGGGCAGGGCTTTTGAAAGAGCGGTCCTGGCCTTTGCAATGAGTTTCCATTAGGGCAGGGGTCCTCAACCTTGGCAGCTTTAAGACATGCTGGCTGAGGAATTCTGGGAGTTGAAGTCCACAAGTCTTAAAGTTGCCAAGGTTGAGGGCCCCTGCATTAGGGAGTCCTCAGGCCTTTTAACTGCATAAGTGCTGAAGATAAGTGCTGAAAATAATTTATTTTGCTGGCTTTCACTTTTGAGGCCTGGTGATTTGATCTGTAATCAGTGGTATTTGACTATGTTTGTGCAGTAAATGTGTATCTTGTATGCCATCATGGAAGGGCTTTGCCCCATCACAATAGTGTTAATGTTTTTAAATAGTTCAACAGTAGCTGGGGGACTAAAGTTCTCTACTTCGGTTTAGACGCACACTTTTCTACATCTTCTCTTGGGGGCTCCTTTTGCCTGACAAATAACAAATATGTCTCACAAAACTGGCAACAGTGATTGACTTCAATTCTTCAATTCATGATCCATCCATGCAAGTAAGCAGAACTAAGCTATAACCAAAGTATCTTTAATAGGTAGGACTAAACATGTTAAAGTATGAGTATGGTAATGAAGGGTTTTGTTAAGTAGTTGCATTTTATTACGCTAAGTGGCTGCCCATAAAGCACTAAGTAGTAAAGATGAAAAGATTCTGAGTTGTAGTTGCTTCATAGTCATTAGAGTGGTGCTGAACCCATACAGGACGTTTGCATTTATAAAGGAGCTAAGGAAAACGTCTATGGAGATTCTCAATCATGCAGGTCATGGTTGCCCCAAAGGTGCTTTTTCAAGAGGCAACTGGACTTTCTTGTTTTTCTATGAAGATGTTTCACTTCTCATCTAAGAAGCTTCTTCAGCCCCACCATCCAGTCAGAGTTGAAGAAGCTTCTTGGATGAGAAGCAAAACATCTTCAAAGAAAAACAAGGTAAAGTCCAGTTGCCTTTTGAAAAAAAGCACTTTTGTGATTACTAAGGAAAATATTGCCTAGCCTTATCCTGGACAGTATGCAAAAACATGGTGTATTCCTCTGTGCCACTTTCAGCCTGAAGATGCAACTTGAACACTGGTGCTGGGGTGAATCAAATATTTGACATATCCCACTAAGGCTCCATCCTATGAAATTGTGGGTTTGTCACCGATACGCTCTATTTAGCTGTGTGAATTTGTGTGCTTACAGGTAGTCCTTAGTTTACGACCATTCACTTTGCAACCTTCAAAGTAGCTGAAAAAAGTGACTTATGACCAATCCTTCCCATGACATCATAGGGCTCCATGATCACGTGTTCAAAATTCTGGTGCTTGGCAACTGGCATGTGTTTACAACAGTAGCAGTATCACATGATCATCCTCCCTAAGCGCTGAATGGAAAGGAAGAGGTCATGTATGCAGAACTAAAACATATAGAACTAAAACATATAGAATAGTTTATGGGAAATGCTACAGCAGAATGATGTTACTATAGTGTTCTCATGTGCACTGGAATTTTTAATTTATGCATAACTGCTGCTATCGAGACCCAGCATATAGTATTTAAATTAGTTTGCACAATACTTGTCAGTATTAGATCTGTTTTATGATCACATAGCAACAATATTTGCTGAAAGCCTTAGCTGAAGTTCTGCACTTCCAAATCTTGTGACTTATACGTCTCTGTGTTGTGATATCCATTGTCAATGTTTATACACTGGATAATATACAAAGCATTGGTGTCCTTGTTCTTCAGCCTCCAATTAGCCTGGCTGTTACTTTTATATCACAAATTAATAAATATGATAAAGTCTAATGAGACCACTCACTAATTCTATGTCAGCTTAAAGCCCTGTCTTTTTTTTCACTCTTGAAAGCAGTTTTTGCATACATGTTGGTATGTGCATATTCTTGTAATGGGGGAGCTGCTTTTAATGAACAATACAGCAGTTCTCAGAGGCTGGTCAATGCAACAGAAATGAACAGTTGCAATTATATGTGTCATTACTGATTTCTTACTAAGAAACCTCTAATCACTGAAAAGGTCCCTAGAACAACAGTTCATGCCTGCATTATGTTAAGGATAAAACATAATCAAGTTAGCTTTAGGGCTATCTGCAGAAAAATACTTTATCTTAAAAAATGTGTGCAAGGAAGTTGCAGTGCAGTTCTTTTGTCACAGACTGCTGGACCTATCCTGTTAATTGGCCAGAAATTGAGCTTAGCTAGGCTCCTTAGGGAAATCTGAATGAAGCATGATCTCAGCAACAGATGTCTTATTATCCACAAACCACTCTCTTGGCATGATGTGCTAACCACCTGCCTCAACCAATTTTGATTGCTTGTAGTGTAGAGATCCTCTAACTTTGTCAGATGGTTCCAAGGGAAATGAGGGCATTGCTTTTAAGACAATCAGTATTTATCACATTTTAGCAGTTTATTTTGTTTTCAGGTCTGTTGTCATGACAGCAAAGTACAGTTTTGTTTCTTATGATAATGTTTGTGTATCTTTTGTGAACTACCCCCACCTCTTGGTTCTGTGTTCTTATACCACTGATACTGAACCTGCATAGATTTAGTTCTTGTTACCTTTCAATTTTGTATTCCTTATCCTGATTCTTGTTCAGAAATAAAGTTTGTTTCTGCATATTTTTAAATCTTGTGAGTCGTAAAACAATTGTTTATTGATGTTGTCATTAATAATTAAGACTTCTTCTCCCCAAATAAAGAGTAGAGTGTTTGGGTACATTGTTACAGCAGACTTCCAGGAATGGCCTGTTCAGGGACAATACGTATCTGTAATATTGAAACCATCAATTCTACAATGATTATTCTGTACTGCTAAAACTGCAATGAGTGGTTTTTAAGCAGAAAAATGCTCTTAACAATATTGCAAGACAGAATTATTTCCAGTAAAGAGCTGGTATATATCCTGTTAGCTTTCTAGCATGCTGTAAATGGCAATACTTAAGCACTGAGAATGGCAGTTATACTCAGGATTACTACAGACCTTCATGAAGAGATATGTTTGATGCATTACTGTATCAACTGAAATATACTGAGAACTGAAATATACTGAAATATACTGACAATTGAGATTTGTCAGCTTATGACCCTTCCATTATTACCGGTATATCCAAGAAGTTTGCCTAGTTTGCCTAGTTCTTCACACTATTTTCATAGTGGTCATCAAAAAGGTCACCCAGACCTTTTTTTCAAGTGACCAACACTTATTTTTTTAAAAAAAAACTTAAAAAAGAAATTAGGTCTTAAATAAGTTAATGAAATTAAAACAAAAGCCTAAATATGATCTAAATTTTCCACATTCATTTAAAGTGACATGCTTCCTGTAACATCACAGTGTGGGAAGTCAGCCTCCCAGAGAAGGAAATATTAAAAGGGCAGAAAAATATATTTCCTCAGAGGATCTTAAAGAGGCAGGAAAGCATGCCCAGTTTTCTTAATAGCCCCAGGTCTCCCTTGCCCAAGCAGAAACCAGCTCTATAGAGATGCAGATGTAAATCCAGGGAGCTAGGAGATTTAGAAGACAAAGACCTAAATTCTATGTACTCTAAGAGTCATCAACCCCAGTCCCAGGGAAACAGGATATGACCTTTGGTCATAATAGGATTAACCCATCACCATCAGAATACTAGAAAAGCACACTCAGACTCAGGTCAAAGTTCATGCCACAGGAACAGGAAGCAACTCCAAACAAAAGGCTCCAGAGGGTATAAAAACCCATTCCCCACATGTGCTCAGCCCTTTTTTCCTCTTTCCAGCCAGAACCATCTTTCTGTCTGGCTCTCTTCAATAAACTGCAACCTTCTTTCTAAAGCAGTCGCCATGTTGTTTATCCCCGGCTTGGACTGAATCAAGATGAAGACTTTTCTTTCAACAACAGGCTCCTGCTCATTATGTTTTATGTCTTGTGTACAAACTAGTAACATACATGTAATGCTGCTTTAGAACAGTAGTAGATCTCATCTGTAGTGTATGAGCTAAACTAAATGTTACTTAAGAAGAGATTAGAGACTACTTTCAGAAAACCTCAATAGGCGAGAAATTTTGCTGGTAGTTAGGCTAAAAAAGCAATCTGAAAAGTCTCTGAATTAATTAAAATTTAATTTTTTTTCAAATATATAATTCATCAAGTGAAACCAATTATGTAATCTATCTGTTTACCATACAGGGAGTATGCAAGATAAAATAAACACAGCATTTGTTAGTGGAAATAGAAATACTGGTGAGAAATACCTTGAGGGGGAAAATAAAACCTAAAAATTGTCTTGAGAAGAGGCAAAGTGATATATATACATATGAATGTGCCTCTAAATGCTACTTTAAACTCTAAAGTGGGTCCTTATCACACAAAGACAAGCAGTTGCTTCAACTCAAGCTTTCAATGACAAGGTGGACAGTTCAAGTAATTTTCTTGGCAACAAAGAAAGATTTGCCTAGGCCTGTCAGCAGGGGAGCATCAAGGGAGGACAAATTAATAAAAGCTTTTTTATGTCGTGACACAAACTCCTCCCCTTTTATATTTATGTTGTGATATGTGCATCTACAAAAGGGGCAGGGGTTACAGTGTGTTGCTGCTTTTATCATGTTGATGAAAGCCGCCACTCCTCCAGATATCTCTTATTTGGATCCTTAAGAACACAGTCCTGTAGGCATTTACTCAGAAGTTATCTGGAGTACAACGGGGTTTATTCACAAGTAATAAGTACAAGTAATCCCTAAGTTATGAACGTTCCCTTAGCGAACGTTCAAAGTTACGCAATAAGCGCCCCCTAGTGTTTACGAACAAGTCCCAAAATTACGAATGTTGCAGCACCACGGCAGTCATTCATCCTTATGAATGACTGCAGAGGTACTGCAACATTCACTCTGCCTATTCCCTCCCCCCCACCGGATCTCAATAGGCACTAGGCCTGTGGATACTCACCTTGCAAAAATCTAGAGAGACTTCATTTCTTGATCTATTTCACTGCTTCAGGCCTTCGGTGCGTTCACAGAGAATAGAGGCCTGAAGTACCGCAAGATCACTCGAGATTTCACACTATTAATCTTGCATGATCTTACAGTACTTTACACCTATGTTCTCTGCAAACGGAGGCCTGGACGAGATCTGCAGCAAAAGGCTTTGCAAATTGAGAGAAGGCCTGAAACATTAAAGCCTTCCGTCCATTTGCAAAGTCTTTTGCCATCTTTGCAAAAAGCTTTTGCTGCTGAGAATGGAGCTCTGGATTCACACGGGTGTCATTCCTGGCCTCTGTTTTTGGCAGCAAAGGCCTTGAGGAAAGGCCTTTGCCGCCGAAAACGGAGGCTGGGAATGACACACGGAGACTGAAAGCAACTCAACGCTGTAATCTCACGGCTGAAGTCACGCTGCCTCAAAGTGTCCACTCAGCTTGCAAACACTTTGGGTGCCAAAACTGGAAGCGTCTCAGTGCCGTGATCTTGTGCGGCAGAGAGGCTAGAGAAGAGACAGCTCGCTAGATCTTTGCAAGGTAAGTGAGCCTGGCGTGGCAGGATGGGGGGGGGAAAGCAATTGTGAGAATGAGGTACCTCAGTGGGTCAGGGGAGGCCTTGGGTGGTCTGAAGCAGGTGGCCTGTTCCATCACTAGCCTCCCCCCCCATGGCTTTCCCCACCCTGAGATACTTCATGTGCACTTAACAACCTGGGCATCCGATTAGCGAATGCATGGGCGAAAGCAGGGAGTATGCCATACACTCCTACGAATCCTCAAGTTATGAATGAAATGGGCAAGCTCCATTACATTCGTAACTCGAGGACTACCTGTACAAGACTGCAGAGTAAGTCTCTTTGACTCTCAAGTACAAAACATTATCACTGCAAAAACATTTTGCAAAAAGTTCCACCTAAGGCTGAAAGCATACGCCACAGAGAGCAGAGGGAATGGGGTTAGGATTTTCAACCAAATTTGGCAGGTGGTTATTTTTATTAAAGTAAGTTTACCTGACTTTTTTTCCTTAAAACTAAGAAAAGTTCCTTGTCTCTTACGATAATCTGCATTTTGATGCAGTCTTGAAATTGTATGTGGCTCATAAGCTATTTATTTCTTCTCTAAGATGAACATTTATATACCTGTATACTTATCAAGGGCTTGTAAAGAACCTCAGGACCCCCCAATTATATAACTAGGTGCAAAACATGGTACCTGAAGTAGTTGTGTAATAAGGTTCAACCTTACCTCCTGGAGCTTGAGACTACATGCAAATAATTACAGATCTGGAATTCTAACCTAAATTTTTTTACATCAACCAGCAGAAGAGCACAATCAACAAAATGCAGCTAAGAATCTTAGTAAGAAATATAATGAATACTTTTTCCAACTGAAAAACTTAAGACTCTTATAATTACTAGAAATGTATCTGCAGAGCCTAATTTTCTTTCTTTCTGCTCCTGTAAGAGAAAGAATCTGAAAATTAGGCATTATTATATTGTGGTGAGCTCCTGAGCGAGGGCCTGTGTTCATCTTTTCTAACATCTTTATTGAGCAACACATTCTAAGCGTAACCTGCAACATCCACCAGAGGGCGTTACCGAAGCCTCACACAAAAGTGCTTCAGTTCACTCTTTTTCCAGACTCAACCGACTAAATTTACAACTTTTCTGAAATTAAAAAAAAATATTTATTTTTCTTTCAAAGAAAATATTTAAAATGCTGAAAGCTCCCAAGGCATTTTTGTCCAATACAATGTTGCTCACAGCCTGCACATAGCTGTAATAAATTTTCTATATATTGGAGTTATTTACAGACCAGCCTTACTCTGAATCACATGTTTTTCTAACAATCTGTTAACATGCTTTTTAAAAAATGAGCAGCAACTGTCAGGCCCACTTCTAGTTCCCAACAACATGACTTCCATTTAAAAAAAAACAACAAAAAAAACCCACCTGTTATTTTTCTATCAGTTTTGGCAGTCCTTATTTGCAACTCTAGTTGTCACCAAAAACAGCAAAAAACGTCCCAAAGTAGTGAATCAATGTATAAAAAGCCTCTTGAAGAACCTGACAATAAAATGCAATGTTGTCAGAGCAGAAAATGAAATTAATTTTTAATCTTAAGAGTTTTCAAGAAGCTTTGTTGACATGGAAACAAATTAAATTGCTGGAAAAATCTTTATGGAAAAATTTCTGTGTGTAGTCAGGGGACGCCAGCTGAATTAATTCCATTACCAAACAGACAAGAGGGACACGCCAATCAACAAGCATTTGCCTGCGGAAACAAGATCATCGGAAGCAATAGCTCACCAGCTCTCAAAAAATTAAAATCACTCCACCAACCATCACTCTGGTTTGAGTGCAATAATAAACAGTATAGAGATCGCCTGCTGCCTGCAGCACAAAGCAAGTATTTGTGTGTGTGTGTTTGTGTGTGTAGCCCACATGAAGACTCCGTTCAGATTTTTGTTGTGCTCCGCGACACGCCCTGCTAACTGATGGTGTGTGAGCATACTTTCAAACCAGAGAATGAATTTAACATGGTGCAGTAGCCAGACTATAGGCAGACATAAAATGGCAGTGAAGCTTAGACTAAGATTACAGAATTCTAGAGTAAACCAAATCATTATTTCCTCTTGAAAAAAGGGAGAAAACAAGGACATCTCAAAAATAGGAAAGGGGGGAGGGTGGGGAAAATCCTTTTTTTTTTCCTTTTTGTTTGCTGATGCAAACTTCAGTGGCATGATTTTCTCATTCAGGCCAATTCTAAGAGAGTCCTGAAGATCTGGCACATGATTAGAAGTCAGAAATCTCTAGCCCAAAACTGGCCAGCAGACAAAGATGATCAGATGAACAGAAAGGATTTGGCAAGCCATTTGCTGACCAAAGGATGTCTTCAGAGAGAAGGGAGAGGCGGCCAAGCAGCTTTAGGGCTCCATCTTGGTACATCCTGCGATCTAAATGCAAAACAGAATGAAAACTATGAACAGGGGCCCGCAAAGTAAAGTTGTAATCGAGCTATCAGAAGATAAAAGCAATGCAGATAGAGATACAAACAACAGCCACAGCAATGTAAGAAATATTTACAATCGATACATTTCTAAGTCCAGATATTCACCAGGCCCCTTGATATCCTTTTCTATGTTTTTGTTTAAATTTGACATGATCAGGTGTCGGTGGCTGTTCTCAAATGTCCATATAACTCATTTTAAGCATTCAGAAAAATGTGGGGAGTGAAACAAATGAGGGAAGTTACACAATAAGAATCTGTTTCCAGTCCTGTATATGTACGGCAATTTCTTGGCTTCCATGCTGCTAAATTTAAACATTGTTTTCAATTCACTCATCAAGTTAGACCTCAAATGAATGGAAGAATGAGCAACTCATTGCTCAGAAATAATCATCAACATTTCTTCCCAGAATAAACTAAGGAAAGGCAGGGATTAGTATTTGACATGGAACAAATATCCATTTCTGCAGGAAAATCAGTTTCTGTTCGCAGAACTGGACAATTTCTCTTTCCTCGTGACGTTCTCTCACTTCGCCTCACAGCATTTGCACCGGTAAATTCTTCCTGTCTTAAACAGACTTTATGGATTTGGGAAAAGAGAACACAAGAGGGAAGGAGAACAAGAGAAAGCTCCAATGCAGAAATAGATATTCATATAATTTTGAACACACACCCCATACACTTCTGACAATCATTAAAGAAAAGCCACAAGAAGCAGAAAAGATACATAATCAGAACCATTGTTTTAAAGCTGAACTTACAGAACTTACAGTCGCTATATAAACCGATACACTTTAATGGTCCACTGTAGAAATCTGACAAATCAACAAAGATTATCAGAAAATACATATGCTTGCTGGAAGAAAGATGCCTACTCACATTCTTCCTGATCATTCTTGATTGGCATTGCTGAGTAAAATATATAATCCACAGTGGCTCCCACTCCCATTGGCATGGTTGTAATCTCTTGGCAACCTCTCTCAGGCAGGAAGTGGTTGTAAGCTGAGGTTAGGTTGAGGCTATGGTGGATACTGCCTGGATACCTATGACCAGGAAAGAAATTCCACCCCCAAAACAAAAGAGGGAGGGGCAGATGCCATTTAACAACAGGACTGGAAGCAAGAAAAGCAAACTAAGCTAGCATTCATTCAGAAGTTTATTCAAAAGCTGTATGCCAAGAACTGATGATTATTTGGGACACAGCTTATGAAAAAGAGGAGTCTTATCTTTTCTCTCTTTCTGCACTCCCAACAAAATCATTTGAAGCTTTGTGAGAAGAAAATGTCAGTGATATTCAGGTAACATTCCCCATTTCCAGTAGCTTCCTTTAACTGTTGCTGAAGGCTCATGTTGTTTTCAGGCTAATTACAGTCAAAGAAACCATGCAAAGGACAAATATAATACATTGCAGCATTTCCATCCACAAATGCAAAGTTGTAGACTGCTCCAGGAGAGCATACTGAGAAAGGACTCTAATATGGCATTATCAACCAAAGCAACTCTATGAACTTCACCCCAGGATTAGATTGTGATGGAAAGTGCTCTGAAAATGAAGGGCACATTTCTTTAGGATTAGCCATGATGCCAAATGTTGCTAACTGTTCAAAAATAACAAATGTCAAAAGGAAATCTGACAATATTTATAACAATCCTCAGAGTAAAAAATTACCTGGAACCTTATTGATACCACATTCAAAAGCAACAGAAAGCAGTACCTCGTTCTAGAAAATCTCATTATATGACTTTCAACAGTTCGTTTAGTGACTGAAGTTACAACAGCACTGGAAAAAAATGCTTATGACCATTTTTCACCATTTTAATGACCGCTGCAGCATCCCCATGGTCTCATGATTTACATTTGGTGCTTGACCACTGACTCACATTTAGGACAGTTGCAGTGTCCCGGGGTCACATGATCAGCTTTGGTCACCTTCTGACAAGCAAAGTCAGTGGGGAAGCCAGATTCATTTAAATGACCGTGTCACTAATTTAATAACTGCAGTGATTCATTTAACAAAGGTGGCAAGAAAAGTAGTAAGTAAAATGGGACAAAACTCCCTTAACAAATTTCTCACTTAGCAACATAAATTCTGGGCTCAATTGTGGTCGTACGCCGAGGACTACCTGTGATTTCAATATACACACTCTATTCTGAGTCATGTAATCAAGAGATTCTTCACTTTCTTAGCCTTCCTCTGGTTATATAATCACAGACACTTGACGAAACGTCTGCCTTAATCTCACTTGGACAAGCAGCCTTTCATCTTTTATTGCAGCCTTCCCCAATCTGATGGTCCCAGGTGTGCTTGAACTCTCAAAATCCCAACCCAGCGTACAGATTACCTTGAACAAACCAGTTCTGGATCAGAGTTGTTCTCTACAGTGAGGTCTTTAGGCCAATATGCAGGACGGTCTGCAATGCACAAAACAAAAGCAAAACACTTGATCAAACACACCACCCGGTTTGCAATATTTGACTCCCAACAGACATAACAAAACCAGCTGCCCCCAACATCCTATATCAAAATACACCAAAGGCGTATTAGTTTAGTTTCATTATTCTATGCAAACTACCATCTTTTTACACAACAGCCTGGAATAACTTCCACAGCTTTCTGAATAAATTCAAGGACCAACACTTGTCAAGTTAAAAATGGGTTTGCCTACTTTGACTCTGTCATGGCTGCATAACATTTGTGCAGACATGAAACAGAAAATAAAAATTAAGGCCCAAAAAAGAAAGAACACTAGCATTTTTTAAATTAATAGATATGATTCAGTACAAACAGTGTTCTGAAGCCAAACAGTGTTGCAGGCAAACAGTGATGGCTTCAGGAATTCTTCCCAACTATTAGGTGCAGCCACGGAAGGTGCCTACACTTTCTTCTGTGTAGTGAAGTGGCATGTTGCATCTGTGAGAGGTGCATGTGTGCACACTTGCACTTTGCCCCCAGGTATTAACCAAGTTGCATGCATACATGTTGCCTGCATGTTTGCGTCTGTAAAGATCTAATCAGGGGAGGTGCCTATTCATCCTCTCTGCCCGCTTCTTACATTGTGTCTATCGGCACTGAGACACAGGGCAGGCAGCACGCTAAGTCGTGTGATCAAGAATGCTCAGAATAGAAGAGTCAGCAGCATTCCAACCCAATGCCAAACTCTTTTTCCCACGTGGATGCAATGGGAGATTTTTTTTTTCTCCCCATAGTCCCTGGCCAGATCCAGCACATTTATAAACTCTGCCAGTTTCTCCATTCAAATCCTGCGGTGTTCAGTTTTGATCCTGCGGTGTTCAGTTTTCAGAAAGTTATGTCATTGGTGAACAGCATTCTGATTCCTTTATATACAGTAATTTCTTTCCAGCTTCAACTTCATAGGGCATAACCACAGATTTAATCATACAACATGAAAGGTCAGTTTATTACCTCCATGAATTATTCCAAAGCTCCCCACAAACTGCAGAACTCATTGATGCTCTTCTGATTGCTATGAAAATCAAGCAAGACCATGCAGGATATTCTTCCCTACCAGGGATCTCCCAATATGGATTCTCATACTATTAATACCATCAAGTATAGACAATAATGCCCAGGAATTATGGAGTATAAAATCCAATACTTCCAGCACCATGTTGGGAAAGGCTGCTTTAACCCCACTTACAAACCCTTCTGCAGCATCTTGTTAAACATTAAACATTTTCTGCAGTGAGGTATATTATTGCTGACAGAGGTAAAATCAGGGAAGAATCTTGGATACCTGGCACAGCATCTGTCACACCTTCCAACAGGATCAAGTCTGCAGGTCGCTCACAGGCAACATCACAGTAACGGAACTGAAGCAGGAAGTCACGACTGTATTTAAGTCTGTCTGCAGACGAAAAGCAGACCCAAAAGAAAAAAAATTAGAATGGTTAGTGTGTGCAAACTTGTTATTTGTAATCTAATTTCCAGCTGATAGTTGTTAAAATGAAGCTGCGTGTCTCCGTGCATCCATGCAGATACAATTTCAAATACTAAGAACTCATAAACAAAAAAAATTGAACCATTGTACGACCCTGGAAAGTCATTAATTGTTCGTTCCCACATAACCACCGATCCTGTTTACTCAATGAATTTACAACTGTCATTGAATAGTGCGCATGTAGGTAAATAATTCTTTAAACAAAATGAGGAACCCCAGAGACTGAAAAGCCTGTCATTCTGAGGACTCACACTGAAAATAAGGTGTCCCTTTCTGAACATACATTACTGAAAAGCACAAGACCTATGATTTCAATTTTACCATGAGATTCACCTGACTTCTTGCTTTGACAAAGAGTGATATACTGGCAGTCATCTGTTATACCCAGGCAGCCAGGCCACAGAGGAAACAGCAATTTCCGTTGGTGTGGGTTCTGACAGAATTCCTCCTGTCCAGACACCTTTGTAGGCAGAAGAAGAAGAAGAAGAAAGAACAGAACACAAAATACCCACCAAGTGTTTTGAGAAAAATAATCCAAAATTCCAAAAATCTAGAATAATCACATGAAATTCAGAAAGCCAGAACCCTAATTTAAAATAGTGTTTGTCGACCATAATTGTGTGGATTTCAACTTCCAGGCTGAGTGGGGAATTCGGGGGGCTGAAATACATACATCTTAAAGTTGCCCGGGTTGAGATACACTGATCTAGAATATAAATGCAAGAATACTAGGGATGCATTTGCATTAACAAGCAAATTAGTATCTACTACGGCAGGGGTTCTCAACCTTGGCCACTTTAAGACTTGTGGACTTCAACTCCCCAGAATTCCTCAGCCAGCAAAGCTGGCTGAGGAATTCTGGGAGTTGAAGTCCACAAGTCTTAAAGTGGCCAAGGTTGAGAACCCTTGTACTACAGAGAAATAACTCCTCACCCTACCCCAAACTCATAGAGTTTTCCTAAATAAAGACTTTGGAAATCAAGCTGAGCAAGACATTCCGAGAGTTCAAATCTTCCTGTTTTCTGCTAATGTAGTAGTGTAGCAGGATTTAAGAAGTATGTTTTATTTTAATTGCTTATAATTTTGTCAAAGGCAACCTTTCAGCCATGAGGAACACATGTCAAATCATGGCCGTTAAGTTCTCTCCAGCAACAGATTTCTCTCTTTTACCCTGCAGAGAGGAACTGCACTTCTACCACACTTCCCAGCAGTGACTTGGTAGGCATAAGAGGACTGAGAAACAGGGGAGGAAGGCTGCATAGGACTTGAAGTCAATTTCTGCCACAACAGCATCCCAATATTTAAATATCTGGCTGGCTATTAGTTGAAAATAGCACTTTCTGCCACAACATTATTACAGATGGCCTCTATAGTAACCAGGTCAGTTTAAATAAAGGAACTAAGCCTGAAAAAGTGCTGTGTTGGCGAGAAAAGCAAACAAGATTCTTAGGAGGTGCTGGAAACCATAAAACTATTTAAGAGCTAAACCAAGACTATCTGATATCTTTCTTTTGCTTACCTTCCAGGCTGGCATTCCATGATAGTACAACTGGCCATTCCGGATGAACTTATATAGCGGTGAGTCAGGCACAGAGTTCATGTCCCCACATAAGATGACGGGGCAGTAACTGCCATCAGCCAGTTTTGCAGTTTTGTCAATCTCTGCCAAGAGCAGAGACATCTGGGCCAGTTTGATGTCTCCCCGACGGGGACTATATAATATATGAGTGTTTGCCACGCACAAAGGGCTGATTGCCTTCTCTCCCGGGTTTTCTGTTAATAAGGGCTGTAGTAGTAACACCAGGCCCACATTGTCCCTGCTGAGGATATCCAAACCAGGCCGGAAGTATTCAACAGGGCTAGCACTGATCAGTTGGAATTTATTCTGCTTGTAACAGATTGCACAACCATCTGTCTTTCTTCCTGTCCGCCGCTTGTAGATACAGGTAAAGCCTAGCCAAATGACAAAAGCTTCTTGTTACATATGCCTCTTATGTCTAGTTTGATCTTTGAGATGAAGAAGGCACCGCTCATCTTGGCTCAACTCAATTCAGAAGGCAATGCATGGGAAAGGAGAAGCAAAACAAAGCTCAGTACACCCTCCCTTCCAAAACCTGATATGCACTGGAGCTTCAAAGGCATCCATGAAGCTCCAAGTTCCCCCAAACCATGTTGACTATCAAAAGTAAAGCCAATCATCCCAAAACATCGATGGCTGTTAAACACTGAGTAAGAGGCATTTTTACTGATCCTGGTTGGAGCATCAAGAAGCATATTCTTGAGCTAAGCTCACTATCAGAAGGAAGTTTTACCCATCATAATCAGCGTCGGCTCCAACTGCTCCCAATAATGATTCTCTTGAACTTCTTGGAGACAGAGAATCTAGAAGAAAATATCTATAATAAGTTACGTCATAGCTTTCTAAGGCAGAACAGATAAATTATTTTACACGACCTACATTTCACTTCTCCCAAATTTATTATCTTCCCTAATTACATTTGCCATAAAAGGAAAAATACAGATAGTCCTTGGTTAACTATGAGAATTGCCGGAAAGCGATGAGGTTGTAAGGCCACTTGACTACACCATTTAGTAGTGGAAATCCTAGCATTTCTGGTTGCTGTTGTTAAGCGAATCCCACAACTGAATTTAAGTAAAGACATCATGGGGTCACCATTTGCAACTTACCATTAGCTTCCCATTGACTCTGTATGTGAGAAGCCAGCAAAGAGGTCACAAATGGCAATCAACACAATAGCAGGGATGGCTAGAACTTCAAGATGGTACCAGTCATAAGTACCACTTGTTCAGCACTCTCACAAAATTTGAATGGTAGCTAAACAAGTGCTTGTTAAAGGAGGGCTACCTACCTAGCAGATTGTGTGATTGTACGGAATTGTATATTGTCCCTAATTACCTTAAAAATACGAAATTCCAGGTATGTTCACATTAACAGTAGAAAGACAACAACCTCCAGGATAAATGTAAAAAAACAACTGTTTATTAGCTAAGCTTTCATCAGTCCCCTGCCGACGTCATCTGAGTAAAAAAAAACCAGAGATTTGAAAGTATATTTAAGTGAAAACAGAAAGTGAAAAGTGTTAAAGAAGCATGAGAGTCAACAGCCATGATCACAGTTATAAATATGTAATGGTAGGTGGGAAAGAACTTGGGAGGTGTGGTGAAGAGGTACCAGCTAAGGAACAGTCAGATAACACACAGCCCAGCCCAGAGGTGCATAGTGGATGGAGCAAGAGGGACCCTCCCTAAGTTATTGAACTGTAAAGATGACAGTGGGAGCATTCTACTTTCAGACTTTCATGATTCTGCTATTGTAGCTTTACAATATAGTAGAATTAGTTTATCAAATTGTGTTTTCTATGTACTGGTAAGACTGACAGAATGATATTAGCTAAAAGGCTAAATAGTTCTCTCCCCCTCAAAAATTGACTCCTAATTATTCAGAAAAGATAGGCTTAAGGACAGGTGAACCACAGACTTTGAGTGAGGAATATTCTGAAGCTTTATTATAACGCAAGGCATAATGGGCCTTGCATTTCCTTTGCTTCCTCTTAGTACAGTGGTTCTCAACCTTCCTAATGCCGCGACCCTTTAATACAGTTCCTCATGTTGTGATGACCCCCAACCATAAAATTATTTCCGTTGCTACTTCATAACTGTAATTTTGCTACTGTTATGAATCGTAATGTAAATATCTGATATGCAGGATGTATTTTCATTGTTACAAATTGAACATAATTAAAGCATAGTGATTAATCGCAAAAACAATATGTAATTATATATTGTGAAATATTTATTTCTAATTACAAATAAATGAAATTTTGTCTTGAAGCATGAGTGCTCCCCCTATGGCTCTGAAGGGAGACCTGACCTTTTCTCTTCTTTAAATGAGCCCTTGAAGTTGCCTGATTAGGTTAAGCATGACCTGTGAAAAATTAATATGATTGTGTATGGGGGAGGGAGTGCTTATGGGGTGGGAGAAAATAAGGATTAGTTGAGGTGATACTCAAGGGGAGCTATACTTGTAGACATTTGTTGTCCATGTGTGTGATGTGGCCCACACAATTTGCCTCTTCAGCCTGAGCCACTGCCTGTTTTTCTACCTCCAGCTGAAATTCATTGAGTGTGTGGAAGAGGATCCCTGTCCTTCCAGGACAATTGATCCTAATGACCTTCAGAGCTTCTCTCTCTGAAGAAGGCAGAAGGGAAACCTTGGCTCTTTATGACTCATGGACTTCAACTCCCAGAATTCCTGAGCAAGCATAGCTCAGTTCTGGAGCTGTGCCTGCCAGAATCTTAGGAGACATTTTTGGAAGGAGGTCTTGTCCACTGAGGCAGAGGCAGCAGAAGGGAAATCCATTCCTTCCTCCCACCCCACTGCTAGTTCCACTGAGCAATAATCAACTGCTTTTGGTGCAGCAGCCAGGGCAGGAAGAATGGGGGGCATTACTGCAGCAACTGCAAGAAAAGGCCCCTTGGAGCTTCTTGATTCCACACTAGGAGCAGATTCATTTTGCCACCCACTTCCCGGCTTTCCAGAGGCACACTAGGAAACAGAGAAAAGGCAGGCAAGAGGGGAAAAGGAAACACATGCTGCAGACCAAAACATCCACCCAAAGCAGCTTTCATTTCCAAAGCCACCCCACCCTTTGATCTCTTCCCTTTTCACTGCCTGGACCAGTTTTCCTTCCCCCACCTGTAATGAAATGGCGCTCCCTTCCCCTGCATCCCACAAGTAGGAAGCCATCAAGGGGGGGGAGGAGGAGGGATTGAGCAGCAGGAATCAAAAAGTATGTGCTGTCTTAAGGAGGGCTGCAGGGATCTCAGAGGAGAGGACAAGGGGGGCAGGGAATCAGCTGCCGTGGGAAGAGAGGAAAAAGCTACTATACTTTTATGCCTGCCACATAAGTAGGAACAAAGCTCCCACATTTATCATTAGTGTGATCTATCACTGGGAATTTAGGGGATCTAATGCAAACTTCCAATTGTGTGAGGATGGATTATCTGGGAGCTCAGTTAACTCCTGTGCAGCAACTGCCACCAACTTACTTCTCAGAGTTGTGATAAGAGTAATAAAAACAGCTACGCTCTTCATTAGGTTTTGCATTATCACGGGTGGACTGTTTTTGCGTGGGGATTGTGTTTTGTTTTTTCCTAAGGTAGGACACCTTCGACATCATAGGAAAGCAAGGGCATTATCTTTTAACAATGGAGATGTCCCAAGCAGCTTTTTCTGGGAAACGAACAAATATACCATCCCTCCCCCACTCCGGAGCATGAGGAGACCGCTCCTTCCTTTTATAAACCGCCCGCCTCAACGTAAAGCTTGCCGGGCTTCTTGCAAGCTCAGTCGCATCTGCGCGCCTCCTCGCAAGATCTCGAAGCTTGGTTTTCTTCCTCCACAGCAGAAGAGTCGAGGAACTTTCCTAGCCGTCCAGCTATCCGTCTGCCCACGGAGGAGCAGGGGCTTCGTAGGCCCGCCCATCCCCCCTTTGAGCCGAGCGTCAGTTTTATAACCTGCCATCTGCCTCAAAGCACTTCTCCTTTGCGAGGCAGCCTGCCGGGCGGATGCCTTCTTCTTCTTCCTCTCCCTCCTCCCTGAAACGACGAGAGTAGGACGCTGCTGGCTGGGTCACCCTGCAGGGGAAAGCAGGGCTCTTTCTCTGAAAGGCGCTTTAGCCAGCTGAGGCTCCCGGCGGAAACACAGCAGACAACCTCTACCCCGAAGCACACCAGAGCGGGGTCAGTATCTGTGAGCTCTAGAAGCAGCGCCCGAACGCGGCTCCGCCCTCGCAGGGCCAGATCCTTCCCTGCTCGGGCTTTCCTCCGCCTCCTGTTCCCCTCGCCTGGAGACGGATAGAGGAGCGGTGTCTCGGTTCCTAAGACCATCGGAAATATGTGTTTTCCGATGGTCTTAGGCGACACCTGTGAAAGTGTCGTTCGACCCCCCCCAAAAGGGTCGCGACCCACAGGTTGAGAACCGCTATCTTAGTACAATGTAAATGCAGGTAGTCCTCACATCCCAACACTCATTCTTTGACTATTCAAAGTTGAGGCAGCGCTGAATAGGTGGTCTTCCAAGTTCCAGTCATGATAGTGTCCCTGTGGTCACGTCATCACAATTTGGGCATTTGGCAAACAGCTTGCACTTATGATAGTTGCAGTGTCTTGTGATCATGCCATTTGTGACCATCTCTGCCAGCTTCCCACAAGTAAAGTCAATGGGGAAGCCTGCAAGGAATGTTGCAAGTCACTCTAGTAAGTTCTACCAGCATTCCTACGCTTGCGCTGTGCTGCATCCTCCATCTACTGGCCTTCCTCCATTTGTGTCCTGCTGCACCATCCCAGCCTTCCTGAACATGCTACTTGCCACACCATCCGTCCCCTGGCCATCTTGCCTCCCACTGGTGCATCCATCTCCTACAGCCTTCTTGCACTTGTGCATAGCCTGCACCGTGTGTCCTATGGCCTACCCGATCTTCCTGTGGTACCCATGCACTCCTTATCTAGGAGTCCTGTACCTCCTGTTTAATGACCTGTGTGTCTTGGTATTGGCATTGCTGGGATTGTTATTGCTAAGTAACGATTCATGTGACATCATGCTTTATGATCACATCACTGTGACAGCAGTCCTGATTCCAATTGCTGTTATAATCTGAGGACTGACTATTTGTATACTCAAATACAACAAAGCCGCCAAGTTATACTCACATCAGGATCCCAGTGCTGGATCTCCTGTAAGAGATTTGCAAGACGATAACTCCAGTTTAGGGTATCTGGATGGCAATGCATGTAAAGATGAGGGCACTGCTCAATCAGGTCCTGGGCCAGAATGTTGTAAGACATTACTCTGAATTCAAACAGAGACCCACTCTCTGGGTTCAGTTCTGGGTTGCAGGCAGAGAGATCTTCCCAGTCTCTCCACAAAATCTCTGTACAAAAGTAAAAAGTGCAAGACACCATTTGGATCTATGCTGGAAATGTCTGTTTGTGGTTGACACCCTGTTGTCCTTGAGAGCAAAAAACAACTGGAGGGAGGATTAACTTTAACTAGAATTCTGAGCCTGTGCTTCACAGTAAATTACTAAGTCATAAAGGCTGGTTTAATACAAATGCATCCTTTGACTTTTCATCCTGAGCAACTCATGTGCCTCCGACTTGGTTTGAGTTATAATATCACCTGAATGCATGATAAGGACTGTGCTGCAACCCCCCTGCTTGATCCAGGACAAGGACTACAATTTTGTTGGCCATCCAGAGTTGTTGTTAAGAAGATGGGAGAAGGGGCAGAACACTGATAAAATCCATTCATAAATAAATAAAATTACAGCTAAGACTTTCATTGAATTCATTTATAGCTATATTCTTTGGTTTGTTCCAGCCATAATTAGTCTGCATACTGCATTTGCATGATATATTTGGAAAGCTACACATGATGCCTTAGCTCATGTGCTGTGACCCACAGAAAACTAGAGGGGAGAGATATAAACTTCCATTTTTCAAGACAACAGTCAGTCTCTTATAATTATTTCATTTAAAAAGCTTTTTTTAAAGTTAAAGTTTTTTTTAAAGTTAAATGCACTATACAGTATTCTGATGTAACACCACCTATAATTTGACCTAAAGAGCAAAACTCGATGTAACATTAAGGCTACCTCTGTATTTAACCTAAATAAATTTTGCTGTACAACTGAGTAACTCTGATTCTTCCAGAGAATGAGAGAGTTTTCCTTTAGTAACACCACAGCACTCTGAAAACAAATGTGTTATACTTCACAAACATTTTTAGCGTGACAGACTACCAGCTTTTATTCCAAAATTAAAAATATTCAGAAGTAAGCATGTGGGCAATATATTGAGAAATACCAAATTGTTTAATTTATTTTTAAATATTTTAATTTTGTACATTTATATATTTTTTTTAAATTTTAAGGCTGTAAACCGCCCCGAGTCCTTCGGGAGAGGGGCGGTATAGAAATTTAAATATAATAATAATAATAATATAATAACTGGATTCTACCATGGTGATTGTATTCCCCAAAAATGTTATTTTTGCCATTCCAGTCTGAAAGCAAGTATTTGAAAAGTTCCTGTCTATAGATTGTAACTGGGTACTCTTTTTGAACATAAGTAATGCAGTGGATTAAATTAGTATGTATTACTTGTACGTTTTTACTAGTTATTATACATATTTTTGTCCTTATTACTGCTCAGTGTGTAATATCTCTAACTGTCAAAGGAATTTAGAAGATTCAGCAGATACCTTTTAGAAATTCAAAGAAAGGTAAGACTGAGGTATTTCCACAATATCTAACCCAGGGGTAGGCAACCTTGGCTCTTTTATGACTCGTGGACTTCAACTCCCAGAATTCCTGAGCCAGCATGGCTCAGCTTGGAAACCTCTCCCTTTCCCTTCAGCATGGCTGGCTCAGGAATTCTGGGAGTTGAAGTCCACGAGTCCTAAAAGAGCTAACCCCTAATCTAACATAACTAATATTCATACATCAAGTCACATTGTAATAATAACTCTGCTCTTATCCAGTAAAGTCAAAGTCACCCAATGAAATGCATTAGTACTCACCATGATAAGGTATCTCTAGGGGGAGTGGCTGAAATTGACCTGCATCTGCAAAAGGCCACATTACTGCCTCAGCTGATATCACATCATTCTCCTGGGCAGGACTCCAGGCTAGCACAGCAGGATCTTCAATCCATACTTCTGTGGACAAAGAAGCATCCACATCTGGAAGATCACCCTCTGTCCGTACTGCTGCCCATGGAGCATTGACTTCCACATCCTCTTTTTCCTGTGTTAGTGAGCTTGCCAAGGTAGGTTCTACACATTCCTGTAGCCCAGAAGATTCCTCAGTGGGGACCCCTTGCAGCAGCAGCAGCTGCTGTTCCTCTTCCTCCTCTTGGTCATTAGACTGTGGTGAGACAATCAAGTTGCTTAAGCTTGTCATCAGTAGCTCTGGGCCTTCTTGCCACTCCACAGCCGAAATGGCTGATACTTCGTCCAGTTCTGAAGCCCTCTCATTAGTGCAACCTCCCCCAGCCCCCTTCTCCAGCCACTGCTGCAGCAGGGCTTGCTTCTCCTCCAAGCTTGGCTTCCCACCAATTGGACCAGAAAGGCCGTCTATAGATGTGCTCTTTGGCAGAAGCGCGTTCTTTCGACAGTTAAAGAAGGCATCTGTCAAAAATATGGACATATGTTCACTTTAGAAACAACTCGCTTCAGTATAGTAAAATTAACTGCAATAATGCCTTTAACAATTCACAAACAGCAACACATTCTGGCACAGGACAAATCACTGTTTTCTAAATCAGGGATTTCCAACCTCTCTGGGAGAGTGAGGAAGATTCAAATTGTGGGTACATTCACAAAGTGATTGACTGGTGACAAGGGCCAAAGACCCATTACAGGAAGGCAAGCAAAGCCCTGGATTGCACTCATTCATCATTTCAATTCATACATGATATTTATTATTAGTTTCTAAAAGAAGTATCTGGGATCTATATGGAGTCCAGAGGCATTTTACAAAAGATAGGTTATGTTTGAGAGTAGTGTTATCCTTCTCATCCAGAGAGTAGGGCATGAATGCTGAAAAGCACAAAGAAATGTGTTGGTGAATATGTTGTTGCTTTTGGAATCAAAATAGGGAGCCACGATCTATAACAATTGTGCATGATGTAAGTCTCACATAGGACTTCGAATATTTGGGTTTAGCAATATCAACATTTTATGATTCAGCTGAATTTGAAATCAGTCAGTAAACAAGAAGTGCTTACTGACAAGCCTAACTTTTCTATTGATTCAAATAAAAGCAAATTAACTGACATTAATTTCAAAAATTAGTTGACCAGGTGAATAAGCACAGTAGAAACAAAGATCCAAACTTAAGTAAAACTAAGGTTTTACTTTGTAAACACGATTAGAAGAAATGAGAGAGAATAAAGTTATACACAAAGTTTTAAGCATGTTATTTAGGACTGAGAGTCTGAAATTTGATATAGTGCAGTCTCAAAACCATCCTGATTATTAGAAAGTTAAGTAGCTTTAAAACCAATAGGCCATTTCTACATCTCACAACAGGGCACTGAGGCCACAAAAAGAAACTGAAATATGACACATGCAGTCCAAGGCATGTTGATAATCAAAATCACAGATTTGGTAGGGAAAAACCCTAACTGAATGAATACTTGTGAAATAAAAACGTTGGCAACACCTGCTCTTACATCCTCTCCCTTCCAATTGAACAGCAGGGACAATAAAACTGATCTACCACATAAGGTTGCAAGAAAATAATGCAAGTAAAGTCTCATGTAAAAAGTCAATCATTAGCAAAACAAGCCAAGTTGTTTCCGATCCAACGATCCAACCTGCCCAAGTGCCTTATTTGTTTTTCACACACACTCCTAGCCTCCTCTTGTTCCACCTTTTCTTACAGATTTTAAAACACAGTGTAATTTCCAGGACCCAATTCAGGGTTGATCTCAGTTACAAGCAACCTCACGGCCGCCTCGGTCTGGCTGTTTTGATCCTCCGAGGGGAGAAACTTCACCAGCACGCCGGAAGGCGGGACGGGGAGGGGGCGGGAGCGGGAAGGCCCAATGAAACCCCGGCTCCCAGCGCTGGGCGGAGACGGGCGGCGCAAGCGGGATACTCCTCCCGGGCGTCCTTTTGGCCGTTGGGCCAGCTGCCCGGAGAAGGCCGGGGCCTGGCACAAGAGCGAGAAGCCTCGGCGGGGCGGCGGCAGCCCAGCAGCCATGCCCTTTGCCTGATTGGACGCCCCGTCCCATCCCGCCCTGAGAGGGGAGCGACGGTCAGCCTGCTTCGCCCGAGCGGGGGGGGGGGACGAGTCCGAAGGGGGGGGGAGGCGGTTACCTTGGAAAGCCTGCAGGAGCCGCGACACGGGCAGCAGGACGTAACAGAGGATCGTCCCGATCATCCCGCCAGCCCGCTCCTCCTTCCCCTCCCTCCCGGCCGCTAGCCAGCCACGCGGAAGGCTGGCTCCGCCTCGCCCAAACTCCCGGAGGTCGACGAGGGTGCTGCGGCAGGCCGGCTCTGCGCTTTCTCTCCGGGCTTAGGGGCTGGTTCCCGGGACCCAGGCCCTTCCCCCGAGCCAAGTGGAGTGGAAGTTTGCGCAGCCCCGCCCGCCCGCCTGCCTCCTTCCCCTCGATTCCACCGACTTGCAACGAGAAGCACGCGGGAAAGCCAAACCCAAACCGCACCCCTTTCTACGCGGGCCTTGTTAGTCCCAGATTCGGCCCCTGCAGGGTAACCGCAGTCCCGCCGGCTGGAGTTGTCAGTTTGGCAGAAGAGCGAAGAGATCCAGATTTAAAGGGAGCTGCGGGGCTACTCGACCTCGCAGGACTGTCCCGCGGGCGATAAACAGCGGAGGGGGGGGGGAAATGTCAACTCCGTATGCCGCCCCTCCCCCTCGAGTTGATTGAAGGGAAAACGAGATGGGTGGACTTCCCAAAGTTTGAAGAGGGTGACAGCGAACCATCTGCTTAAGTGTATAGAGCAGTGTTTCTCAACCTTGACAATTTTAAGGCATGTGGACTTCAACTCCCAGAATTCCACAGCCAGCAACGCTGGCTGTGGAATTCTGGGAATTGAAGTCCACATGCCTTAAAATTGTCAAGGTTGAGAAACACTGGTATAGAGTGACAGAATCAAGGGACCAATTCAACTTGCAATTTATACTTCTCAAAAAAGGGTGTGTAAATCGGCAGCTGGTACATTTGTTACATATTAGCAGAAAAAACGGCGGTGAGGGATAATCCCACTCTTAAGCAGGGGTGTGGAAGACTTCGCTTCTTTCTTTGGCTGTCCAGATAGCTGTGTAGCAGTGCAAATCGGGGATTACCCATTATTTCATCATCTCAATATATTGATAGCAGTTTAAGTCAATATCTGAGAAGATTTCTTAAACTCTGAACTGCATGGACGCCCTGAACGTTGAATTTCATTGTTTTAAAATAAAGATGTTTTTATTTGCTTACTAGTTGCTGTTACATATATTAGTGTCACCCATTTAATTTTTTTTTCTTCTGCCACCAGTCAGAATAACTGTCAGTTTTAAGGTATTAGTGCTAACAAAAAAGTACTATCTAGTCTTAACCTTTTAAAACCTAACATTTATGTTGGTCCAGTTCTTCTTTGGTTTTATTTTTACATACCAACATTCATAAACACATACACTTGACCTACAGGGAATGGTTTCGCTAAATTTATCCCTGTGTTTGCTTCTTCCAGAATTACTCCAGTTGAATTGTCTGCATAATTACTCCTCCCTATCACTGGCTCTAGTGGAGTTGGTTTACATGTTTTTATGTAAAACAAATATCAGATTAGATGAAAAACTGAAAATTCTTACCTGCTGGCTATATCCAGTTAACAAACACCAGAATATCCTCAGCCAGTTAGAATCATAGGGCGGCTCATATTCTACTGTTACTCAAAATAACTACCAGAAGTGCATAATGTGGCAAACAACTCATCTTGAGATGACCAGGCTTAGGATTCACATAACCCATTTTTTAAATAACTACAATTGTAAGGGGAGAATGGAAGCAGCATACAGCTTAATTCTCTTCTGTGTCTAGCATGGAAAAGGGGCTATTTTCTTATATATACCATATCTTTTTTTAGTGCTTTGAGTAATTTTTTGACTACTGGCCATTGTCTGCAAGTCCCTGCAGTTTTCTGGGAAAGATTTTCAGAAGTGGGTTGCTATTGCCTCTTTCCTAGGGCTGACAGAGAGTAACTGGCCCAAGGTCACTCAGTTAGCTTTGTGCTTCAGAACTAGAACTCGTGGTCTGCTATATAACCTGGTGCCTTAACCACTGCACCAAACTGGCTCATGCGACCTCTGGCTAGTATAAAAGCTTGTTCACTGTTATCTAAATTACAGTAGCCTCGGGTCTAGGGTTATGAAATATTTGAAGCCTCATGTAAATAAAAAAAATGCAAATAAAATTTTTACTTGTTAAAAAATCAAATGGGGGCAGCTCAGGGAATTTATTGTGGGTAGAAAATAACAAAAGAAAATAGGGTATGAATATCTGCATCAGTTGTCCCCAGTGATTCAGCTTACATCAGGCCCATATTTTGATGTTAATAGGTCATCTGGACTAAATGCTGCTAGTAATTTTGCCATGCTTATTGAAAGAATATTCTAGCCAGGTTGTGCAATGACTACAAAACAGGAGTTTTTCATGAATGTTAAAAAAACTTAATATACAAATCTAATGTGGTTTCCCATCACTGCCCCTTAAATTACCAACACACCACTTTCTGAAACGAGATCTCTGACCTTCATTCTGATCCATTTTGATCCAGCTCAGCAAAGAAGACTTGACCCAAGTCTCAGCTATGTGACTATAGAGATATCATATATCCTAGGTCACAATGTCTCGGTGAGGTCATGGAAGACTTGAAATTAAAGTGACCTAAACTTGAGGCAATAAACATGCATAACATACAGGTAATCATAGTGATATGGAAATGTGGTCATTATAATCAGAAATAATGCAATTTGGGATGCTCCATTGCCAGCTGACATTTTAAGACATGAACCTTTCTGTGATCCATAGTAGTTATTGGATGGGTCCAGTAAAGGTTCTGCTTTAGAAGGGCCTGAAGGAAAGGAAACTCACAAAAATACAGTAAAGAAGACTCAACAGATTATCTGATCTCTCAGCAATAACATGGACTTTTTACACTTTTTGGAGGAGGAGGAGGAGGAAGGTGAGATTGTAGTGGATGCGATATTCAATTTAAAAAAAAATAAAAATAAACATGCCCTAAAGAATGTCCTTCAACTTTTAGCAAATGTCATAACTGTGCAATGTTGACTCTATACATGTGAGATCCAAAAAGGGGAGATGGACATTGATGTTTTTGCATGAGTGTAAAATGGGCTAGTAACCAGAACTATAAATTCAGAAATGAAGAAAACTGCCATTGCAATTATTTTCAGCAAGAAACAAACAACTAAGTAGATTACTTAATTTACATTTACTATAATAAATAAATGTGAACAATTGCATCTTGATTGAGCAGCTGATACTAAAAAGCCTATCCCCAGGCCCCAAAGAATAAAACAATACTATTATTACAAATGGAATTATATCTGTTCCAGGAATGAGATATCAGAAGCTTACTCAATGCATGTGAGTTCCTTAGAGGTTGCACTGCTGGAATTCAGCTACATAATAATCAGTATTTTAAAAATGTAACTGAGAAGCAAAATATATATGGTAAACTTCCTGAGAACCTTCTTACTGTATTTCCTTAATCCTTTTGTTCCCTGCCATGTCTAGTGACATTGCCATCCACACAGTCCTATTAGATTAAATGTAGTCTGTGAGTGCAAAACAGCTTCTTCCTGAACTATTATAACAAAATGTTTGTATGGCCTGAATCCATGGGCTTTAAGAAATAGCCTGAACAACAAATATTGCCTATCTTAAAAGCGTATCTAAGATCTAAAGCCTCTCCAATCTTGGCTACAAAAATCTGGAAAACCATTTGATATCAAGAAAGAGTTGAAGTTTTATGTATCTAATTGAAATCCTAACCATGGTTTGAATAGTACTAATACTGCTTGTTATTCACAAATTATTATCCCATGATAGGCAAAGACAGCTGTTGGATGGTTTCTTGTTCAACATTGAGAACTCATCCAGGGAAACTAGAGCTCTGTCAATGGCTATGGCCAGCTTTCTTTCTTTTCACACATATCTAGAGCTATGGATCTCATGTCAGTTTTGAATATTAAGTAACACTTAAGAAGGGCCCAAAGCTACAAACTGGTAACCCAATGAGCGAAGGGAAGAGACACATTTCCTGCACACCCACCCTCCAAGGATAATTGAAAAATCAGAACACAAATATCAGATTTAATAACAATATTACCTGAGGCCCTTGTATGGTTTTGACTTTCTTAAAAGAAGCTTTTTGCTTCTACTTAATACTACAATAAATTACGAATTGGGAGTGAGAAAAGTGGTATCATGTCTAATGGCATCTAAAATCTTGTTTCCAGTCCTTGTGCACACTAGTATTCAAACCATTTCACTTCATTGAAGGAGAACCCAGCACACAAATTGTTTTCCAATTGTCACAGGAGATTATTATTATGGTCTTTCAATCAATGGTAGGAAAGGAACACTAGAAAAGGGAATGGCGTAATTTTAGGCAAAAGATCAATAAACAGTGGGGAATCTAACTTGGCTAACAGGAGCAAATAATTGAGAAAACAGAACTTTTTCTAGCCTTAGCATGGTGTCCTTTGAAGCTAGCAATGGTATCCTTTTGAGCCAGCACTGCAGGTGTTGAGGGGGACAACTTCAGATGACTATTTGTGGTTACCTCCGACCATAGACAACATCCATTGACTTGTAACAGATTTTTCATGAATGTTATGTACAACTGGGCAAAGAAACTCAAAAGGGAAAAAAATCAACAGCTGTTTAAGGGTGTCTGAAGTTTGTTAATAGATTTTCTGGACAGCGTGCTATGTATTCAATATCTCAAGAACCTTCTATTCATACAGAAAGTAATTAATCTGGTTGCAGGTAGTGAGATATCAGAACACAGCACATATGTGGAGACTTTATCAGTTGCTGATGCCTCTGAGGTAGCAGAAGAGAAAAGAGAAGACAGTTCCGACACAGATCTTTCAATTGAAGGTGAATATTTCCCTTCTGTCTTTCATATAAATATTCCCTACTTCTCAACTTGTGAAAGTTCCCCAAAATGCTCACCTTAACACAGGGCTTCTGTTGCTTACTTAAAGAGATTGTTTGCACTGTAGTTCACCAACTCAAAAGAAGATATAGATGGGTCATAAGGTAGTCTTGTCAACACCATTAGGTAGGATCAACCCAATCAAAATGAATTCATAAATCTAACTTTGATTTGAAACAATGCAACCCTAATAGCACTTCATCACTTCATTACACATAATTAGAGAGCCAGTTTGGCCTAGTAATTAAAGGACCAGGCTAGAAAGCAAAAGACTGTGAGTTCCAATCCTACCTTAGCCATGAAATCCAGCTGGGTGACATTGGGCCACCTCACCTCACCTCCCAAGGTTATTGTTGTGGGGAAAATAGGGGGAGGGAGGTGTATATAAGGAGTTTTTAACGTAATTGCATGCATAGATATGTCAAGGCTCACTAGTTCAATTCTCTTTAATAATTGTCCTGTGAAGCCCTTGACAGGGCTTAATTTGTTTTTTCTGTATTGAACTAGAGTATGCATTGTTATCTATATACTTATCCTTTGCAGATGCTGAGCGCTCATTTACAACTATAAAGGGTGCAGACCTGTATAGAGAGGCATGCAAACTGGTGGGAGTGATTCCTGCTTCATACTTCATGCGGAACATGGAAGAGCCTGTTATGAATCTCAACCATCATGGTCTTGGACCAAAGGGAACCAAAGCCATTGCTATTGCTTTGGTTGTAAGCACTTTTACTTGATGCTATTGCACTTCAACACTGTTTTCCCAGTTTGGGGAAGAAGGATTAAAGCAGGGGTTCTCAACCTTGGCAACTTTAAGACTTGTGGACTTCAACTCCCAGAAGCTTTGCTGGCTGAGGAATTCTGGGAGTTGAAGTCAACAAGTCTTAAAGTTGCCAAGGTTGAGAACCCCTGGATTAAAGGGTCACCCTATAATACTGATAGATTAGTTTAAACATATGGTAAAACTGGCAATTTCCATGAACTTTCTTCCTTCCATCCATCTTTTAAGCATTTTAACTATAACTGAATTTAAAATTAAACCACCAACTGGTGGTAAAGAGAGGACGATCTGCAAGAGATGTAAAGATTTGACATACTAGCCTTAATGTCTGCTACATAGATACAAGAAAAAACTCAGAGCTAAATATTTGTTTTCATGTTTAAGATATACAGCATTATTGGCTAAAGATTCTCACTGTGAATACATTGAGTGTGATCTATGACACTGCCCTTCTGGTTATCTAGAAGCTGCTTATGCTCCAGAATATAGCAACATGAATTGTTATGGGCACTTCTAGTTTTGCCCATAATTTACATTATTTGTAAATTAATGTTACTAAATGTCAGCATTTTTTTTCCCTTTTTGAATTCTTCATTCTGTAGTCCAACACAACCATCACTCGCCTGGAGCTAGAGGATAACTGGATTCTGGCTGAAGGAACTACATACTTAGTACAGATGTTGCGAGAGAACTGCTACATTCAAGAGATGGTATTCTGTGTTTCCCTCATAGGCCAACAAAGGAAACTCTCTTGTACTGCACTGTAGAATTATACTTGGCTAATATGCCAGGCTATTTCATGATTTTCTGGATGTGTTATGAGCTTCACAGTCTTTACTTATTTGACCCTGCTATATGCTAGTGTCCCACGCAATCCCCAAAGCCTAAGCATTGTCCTTGTGAAAATGCAAACGTGAATGTTTAATGGGACAGTAGGAACTAATGGAATGCTGAACAACTATTTCATTCTAAAATATTTGTGATAGAACCTACAGGTTCAGTAGTATTATGACTATTATATTCTTATTTCTGAATAAAAAGTTGCATATGTGTTTTGTAAGTTATGAAATTAGTAATCCATTTGAGCAACTGACAGCAAGGGGAAAAGTGTTAAATTCTTCTTATAATCCATCCTCCCCCCCCTCCCCAATTGTCTACAATTTGCTCTGCTTATATAAAGAAAGCTGAATAAACAGACCCAGTGATTGTATTGACAACATTACTAGAATGTCTTCTTAGTATCTCAGATTCATCACTTTGTTTTTTCAGAATTCAGTAGAAAATAAAGGGTAATGAATGGCTGCTGAATAGTTTGATGCATTCTTGGTGGGTAGGTGGGTGGGGGACAAATTTTGTATTGATAAAATTAGTCCAGTTTCTTCCACTTGCTTCCAGTTGTAGACCCCAGAAAATGATCTTCAGTACAATAATAATAATAATAGAGATACACTTAATGGCAATAGGCAGTAGCACATACTGTACATTATCTTTTAGAAAGTTATGTGAGATGCAGGAAAAATTGATGAAGCAGTCAGTGTTTTGTATAATACTTCCACAATAATCTATTAACTGAGAAAAGCATCCATTGCTAGATATGAATATCTATCTGTAAATGAATATATTATTTACAAAAATTAAGTGTCTATGTATTTGTGGCTGCATAAAGAAACAGTGTAATGGACTAACTGGGGTGAAGACTTTGTTATCCCTGATTATTTATTAAATTGCAAGTTACATCACATGCAGCAGTTATGCCATTTGTGTAAGACATCATTACAGAAAAGATTTAAATAGTATGAACTAAATGTAAATGTAATTGCCTGGCCTAGACTACTTTGGGTACAATCAATTTAACTATTAAGTCTTCATGGAAATTTGATCAACTCTGAGTTTTAAGCCATTTAGTTGGGCTTGGGCAATCAGGTTTCACAAAGGTTTAGCCTTCTTCAAGTGTTCATTGACTCTAAGATGTGCCTTCAACCCTTCCGTTCTCATGTTGATGGGGAAAACTTGGGAAAGTGTATTTTTGTGGCTGATTTCTCTCTTTTTTTTTAATCTGTCTTTTGGTAGTCTTTATTCAAAGTTTTCACAGCAATGACATGGCACTTGGCTAAATGCAGGTACATTAAATTATGTGTAAATATACATATAGACATTTGAAAATGAAAACATTTGGAGCAGAGTAAAATCTTGCTAGTTAAATTCTGACTGACATACTACTCTGGATAACATGGACTGTGTCATTCTATAGGAATTCACAAATATCTAGTTGCTCAAATACTGCTAAGAGCATCATCCTATTTTTTTTAACTCTTCTCTATAAGTTTTTCTTCTTCTTTTTAGAATATTTCCCATAATCACCTCAACAAAGATGGAGCTGAAGCTATCTGCAGGATGTTTTACCATAATATTTCTAATATCCGGTCCATTAGACTTGCAGGTAGGTTTCTTCAAGAAAGGCAGAATGATGCAACAGAGCAAAATTCAGGTATCAGCTTTACAGAATCGGCATTTGCTCTTAGAAAGATCTATTGAAAGATCCAAGGATTGTGGCTGGCAGGAATGGGACTATATACATAATAATCGTTTGCCCCAGATCTTTGGGGTCTGTAAATCACAGGTGAGAAGCTTGTGATCCTTCATAGGTTTGCTGCATGACAAGTGCCAACATATACTTCCTTTCTGATTATACAAGTTGAACCCTAAGTGTAGTTTAGGATTACAATCCCCATCTTGGGCATACAAATCCAAACATGAGTAACTTCATATATTATCAAGAGGATGAAAAAAGTCTTGCCTGAAATTTTATAGTCTCTAAAACTCCAAGATTTGATAATCTGCTTTCTTGTTATTGTTAAAGCTTTTTATCTCTTTATAAGGCTAACAGTTTGAAGCCCTGTTGGAACAAATTGCTTCCTAATTTTAGATAATACCCAGTTCTTGAATTATTAAATCAAATGCTCTTCTTTTCCAAAATAAAGACCATTTCCATTTTTTAAAAAAATGAAATTGAGTTTTCCACGCATCATATAGGTGTATTATATGAGATCTGTGTACTGTGTGTGAATTTTACAAGTAGCCTTTGCAAATGGCAAAAACTGACTAAGCAATTGACTTACCTAAAACAGCCCTCCAATTTTTTAGCAGCTCTTTTTTTTTTTTGTCTTTAGGAAATGATTTTAGAGATGAGGCAGCACCTTATTTTTCTGAATCCTTAATTGTGAGTATCTTGCTAAAGGGGACAACTGGGCATCTGGAATAAAGAAGGAAGCATTTAAGTATAAAAATAGTAAAATAATAAAAAGAATTCCCCAAATTAGCTGGAGCTTTTAAAGCAGCGGTTCTCAACCTTTTTCAGGCCGCAACCCCGACCTGCGCCGCGCATGCGTGGTGCTACCCCCTGCGCCGTGCATGCACGGTGCTGTGCCGCACATGCATGGTGCTGCCCCCTGCGCTGCGCATGCGTGGTGCTGCCCCCTGCGCCGGCCGAGGCGTAGGCCGCTGCCCATTCATGGTGGCGGCAGGCAGGCCCAGGTGCTCAGGTGCTCCTGGGCGGCTGCGGCGGCGACGGTGCAGGGCGACCACGGGCTGGGCCACCAGCTGGCCCAGCCCAAGGGAGGTAAGACACCCGCCGGGCCCCACGCGTGCCAAAAACCCTCCCTGCGCCCTCCGCTGCCCCACTAGCCTTACCTTCGCTGTCGCCCGTTTGAGGCGGCGGCAGGCAGGCCCAGGCGCTCCTGGGCGGCCGCAGCAGCAATGGCGCAGGGCAACCACGGGCTGGGCCACCAGCTGGCCCAGCCCAAGGGAGGTAAAAAACCCGCTGGGCCCCACGCACGCCAAAAACCCTCCCTGCGCCCGCCAGCCTCCCACCTCCCACCCCTGGCCCTCTTTTACTTACAGTTTTAGTAGTTGCTCAGCAGGGAGGGGTGGAAACTTCCGGAGAGCTCACCTTCGCTGCAGACAACTTGCAGCACTGTTTGCAGACTGGGATTTTTGGCAGGCTCAGCAGGGCGGAGACAGCCTGGACAATTCCTATTGGCTTTTGAAAGCCAATAGAATTAGACTCTATTCAAGAGAGTCTATTCTATTGGCTTTCAAAAGCCAATAGAATAAGAGAGAGTAGCACAGCTAAGGAAAAGGGGGGAAAAATGGCGGACTGCGTTGTTTGACGACCCCCGTGAAATGGTCATTTGACCCCAAATGGGGTCACGACCCACAGGTTGAGAACCGCTGGAGTAGAGTGTCACATATCACAAACATTTGTGAGCAAAGGGACCCTTGTTTTAAGGCAAGTGCTTAATGGAAGACAACAACTAAGTCTACAGGTCTCTGCACCAATCTTTCCACAGGCTAATTACAGAGTGATAGAGCTGGACCTCAGTTACAATGAGTTTACTGAGAAAGCTGGAGAGTTATTTGGACAGGTACTAGGTAAGTTTTGTTTCCCAACTTAAGGGAGGAGATGTGCCAGATGGTAATATTACTGAGTCAGATATCAAGGCCAGATATCAAGGCCACCTTCATATTCCACAAGCTGTAGACATCTAGAAACTATCCAAAACCTACAGTTGCTTTATTAAATGTATATGGACAGCATATAATAAATAAATAAATCTTACAAAAATGCCCATACAGCATATATAAGTGTCTGTGCATCTTTTATTCAGCCAACAATGAATCACTGGAGATTCTGAATCTGAGCTGGAATCATCTGCGGCTGAAGGGCGCGACAGCCCTGAGTGCTGGTCTCAAGGTGAGAATCTGCTGGACTATCTGCTTTAGGTGTCTTGAGTTGAAGGCCTTGAGCAAGGCCAGGTTGAGTATGATACCGAAGCAACAAGGACAAAAGCCTATGGCAAGATAGCAGCAAGCAGAGACCCTTATTCACAAAGAATCTTAAATATTTGAAAACAGGAGTATCAAGAACTTGGTGGCATTGTGGGAAATTTAAGAGGCAGACTCAGCCTTGAATCACTGCAGCTACTATGCAGTTTATCAATATCAGCTGGAATACTAGCAGGAGATTCTACACATCTTAGGCCAACTGTGATTCCCAAAGTTGTCTTGTTGGTCTCTGTGTGAAAGAAAAAGTGTTGGGAAAGCAAGGCCTTCACATTACCGTATATACTTGTTGATGTTAAACATGATCAGCGTTCTCTTCATCCAAATTGATTTCATTTCTGATTCCAGAACTGAAAATAGTTTAAAGATTAAAATGTTTTTTAAAAATATACATAGAGTCACAGATAAAAGTTGGTTCTACTCTTTTTTTTCTCCTGGAGACTAATGGATCATTGAAGATACTGAACCTTTCCTGGAATGGCTTTGGAAATGAAGGAGCTTTTGCCCTTGGAGAAGCTCTCAAAGTCAACTCTGTGCTCATTGAACTGGATATCAGCAACAACCATATCAACAATGAAGGGGCAATAAAGCTATGCAAAGGATTAGAAATGAATGGGAGCCTTAGAATCTTAAAGGTAGGATGCCATTTTCTGAGCTGGCCTACTAGTCAGATGAACTCTCAGGCTGCCAGTTTTATAGCCCTGGGTGAGCTGTCTACAAAGCACTGATAAAGTTATGCAGTTCACTGTAAAATCTGAGAAAAAATCCCAAGTTTTGTTCTTATGTTTTCCTGTTTCTAGACTTCAGGGCTGCAGAGATTGACTTCAAATCAGTTGAAATAGCAAAGAGGATAAGAAACATAGAGCTGCAAGAAAGATCTATCAGAGGAAAATGTTTGAGTGACCATGGCATTCCCATACTATTTTGCTTATAAATTTAAGGGCTGAAAGTGGTTATTCTTGCAGCTTTTGTCTGAGATTAGTTTGCAACTGATCACGCAAACAAAGAAATCCCTAACTATAGGTAGATCTTGCTTACTGACTGCCTTGTGCAACAACCATTCAAAGTTATGATGCTGCTGGCAAAATAACTTTATGATCATGGTGGGGATTTATGACCATTTCAATGTCACTTCCTGTCACATGTTTGCCATTACAGCTAATTAGTACACATTGACTGATGCCACCTGTTTTTTATTTTTTTTCTTCACTCCAACAAGTGATCTCTTTAAGCAATCTGTCCTGTGCCTAACCAATTTTCTCCCCTGCAGAGTAGAAAGATTGGAGAAGAAGGTATAACAAGAGAGTAAGCAAGTACACAATGGAGAATATATATTGCTCAAAAAAAAAATAAAGGGAATACAAACGTATAGGATCCTATACGTTTGTGTTCCCTTTATTTTTGTGAGCAGTATACATCAAAAGGAATGCATACATTTCTTTCCATTTGTATGCTCCATTGTGTGCCTGTTTACTCTCTCCCTTCCTATCCTGTGAATGTAAATACAAATATTAATACCCTTCTTGCTTATTATCCAGTGGTCAAGGTGAGCATTCCAAAGGGCAGGGGAGTGGGGTGGGGGAAAGAGAAAAGCTGAAGTAAGATTGTAAGCACAGTAGCAGTCCAATGATTTTCCAAATAGCAACTATATCACTTAGTGACCAAGTTGTTGATCCCAGTTGTGGTCACTAAATGAGGACTATCTGTAGTATTTGTCTACTCCTTGTTTGAGATTTATGTCAGCAATATAAGCAGTAGAAATGTAATAAACATTTGCATTCCTCCGTAAGGAAGCATAGATTATGGCATAATGTGTATGCTTGTTATATGCTTAAACTACTACCATCCCTTGACCTGTGGTAGCTTTCTAGCCCAGCTAAATTTGGCCAGCTGCTGCCATATGGTAAAATAATAATATATTTAGCACATTTAAAACAATATAAAATGCTTCAATATCTTATCATAAATAAACATTCTTATAAAGAAGTGGTTACTGTCAAAAAAAAAAAGTTGTCAAAAAGGAAATGAGTGCAGAGGAAACCATTGCTGCTTTTGATGCACCATCATAGAAATCTGTTCAGAGTTACAAACAATAAACAATGATGTTATTTGACTGTGCTGAACAAAATCAACAGTTCTTTCAGACAGCTGTACCCTGTTCCTTTTTCTCTAGCCTCCCAGATATCCTTGCTAAAAATCCTTTTCTCTAATTGGACTGTCAATGCAAGGCAATGACTGAGCAATGCATTGTATTTCTTTAAAAGCTACCGATCACTGTTATTTCCATTTTATAGATCAAGAATGTTGCTCATAGACTTCCGGTTTGGGTTGCAGTGGCTATAGGCACACGAAGAGGCTCTCTCTCTTCGTTACCTGCTTTTCCTCTGCCAGTAGACCCTTAATCGGTCGAAAAGTCACCCTGGAGGGTTGACTACCGACGAGGAGGACTCTCGTTGATTGCAGGGGGAGGAGGCAGCTCCTTCCGTGGTCTGAGGCAGCTCCTCAGGGCCGACGGAGAGAAAGATCAGCCAGTAACATGGCTGATTATTTAGCTGCTCCAGCTGAAAGTCAAAAGAACATCTAAGCGGAGAGGCGAGCGGCGGAGCGGAAGGGAGACACCGGAGCGCTGCCGAGGGGACCTGCCGGCCGGCGGAGAACCTCCAGAAGAGTCGGAGAGCGGAAGAAAAGGCAAGAGAACAGCGGAGGAGGACTGGAGCAGCGAACAAAGGCGGAAGCGGCCAGAACCAGAAAGTAAGAAGCCGACAAGAGAGGAGAAGCGAGAGGCGGAAGCAAACAAAGCCGATAGGACACAGAAAAGAGAGGAGAGCAGAGGGAGCAACAGGCACGAAGAAAGACACCGGTAAGACAAGCGGGGGCCGATTAGAGCACCGAGGGACAGTAGACGCAGGGGGAGCCCAGCGGTAGGGGGAGGACCCTCACAAGACCCCCAGAAGACCCCCCCAGACCCCAAAAAGTCTAAGTGTACTGCACCTGGTGAAAAGGGCCATCTGTGCAAGTCTCAAGCCACAGATCATTTCACCTTGCATCATCTCTGCCAGCACAGCGAAGCTTATCTGAAAGCAAATGGCACCCCCTAGTGGACAATTTTTAAAAAAAAAAAATTTTCTTTTTTTTTTTTTTCTGTTAAAATATAAACTGTTTGATCCAACCTATCCTAGCAGCTTGATAAACTGGCACAGGAACAATCCGCCCACAATTCTTGGCATCAAGGGGTGGCTTTAAGGGTGGACAGGCCAACAGGAGGAGAAGCTCAAAATGGCTGCCAGACGGACAAAACATATCAAACTGCGAGACCTGAAGGGAACTGCACCCTCCCCGGCCCAGCCCTCTAATCAGCCAGGCAATACCCCACCCATCCTCACACCCCCCCATCCAACTACAGGCCCTCAGACCCAAACCCCAACCCATGACTCCACAACAACACGCATGATCCAAGAACTAACAGAGACGATTGAGACACTAAATGAGACGATAGCGACGATGGCGGCAAGGATAGAGGGCATGGAAAGAAAATTGGCAGAAATGAGTGCGAAGACGGAGAAAGGACGCATAGAAACAGAACAGAAGATGGAGGAAAGATACAAAAACATGAAAAGGATGCTGGCGGACCAGGGGAGAGACCTGGAGAGAAAGTGGGAAGAACAACGCAAAGCGGTGGCCACAAACCTGGAACAAATGAAGGAGGCAATGCAAACACATTACAAGAACCTCCAAGAAACAAGGGAGAATACGGAAAAGATGATGAAAGAAGTGGAAAATTGCATAGAGGGACAGGCTGCTGAGGTTCAGGACCAGTCGACCATGATGCAATTCTGGCAACTGTCATTTGCGATCAGATTCAGAGGGTGGAAAGAGACAACATACGAAACCCAAGAAAGCCTGCTCAGGACCTTTGTAGAGGCACTGGCAACATTCCTGGGCAGGAGCGCCAATGAGATTGGGTGGCAAATCGAAAAAATCTACAGAGTGGGCGCCTGGAGGGCAGTGAACAGGCAGCAACCAAGGGACGTGGTCATCCACTTCACAACACAGAGGCTCCGGAATCACATCTCTGCCACTTCCTATAACAAGGCATTCTACATAGAGGAACAGGAGGTGAAGGTTCTGAAAGAGATCCCCCAGGCGATGCTGAGAGACAGAAAAGACTACAAATTCCTGACCACAGAACTGAGATCGCGTGCACTGCGATACCGGTGGGAAACCCCAACAGGACTGTCACTTTCCTATAGAAACAAGAGACACTACTTGACCTCGGTCCAGAAAGCCAAAGACTTCCTCGAAAAGGAACTGAAGTCGGGAGGCCCTCAACCCACCGCGGGAGAAGACGCAGATAGACCACGGGAAAGCGGGAGGGATCGAGGCCAACGAGCAAACAGCGCAGAGGCACAGATCAGGGCAGTGGCAGAGGAAATGAATGGAATACCTAGAGAGGCGAGGGCACAGAGAGCAAGGAGCAACAAAAACAAGGCAGCAAGACAGCCTACAGAGGACAGGCTACCAGGCTCCACTACCAAACACACAGACCAGCAAAGCAAGACCGCACAAACCAATACGAGCAGCAATCCGGATATCATGGGAACGGGACCAAAGAAGACAACAGGAGAAATAACAGAAATGGTCTTGCAAAAATATCCTGCAACAGATGATGGCAACTAAGTATTTGACTTGGAATGTGAACGGACTGAACTCCCCCCAGAAAAGGAGAAAAATTCTCCACTATCTGAACCAAGATAAAAGCGATATAATCTGCCTACAAGAAACACACATCAGAGCAGCAGACCAGAAATATCTGACCAACTACAAACTAGGCGCGCACTTTGTGGCAGCGGCGCCAAGAAAAAAGAATGGGATTGTTATATATGTAAAGAAACATGTATTGGCCAAGCTAATAGAGTCCGACCCCCAAGGTAGATACCTGGCAATTGAAATAACACAAGAGGACAAGAAGATTCTAGTAATGGGCGTATATGCACCAAACCAGCAACAAGGCAAATTCTACAAAAAGCTACACAAGAAAGTAACACAACTTAACTACAGATCTTACATCATCATGGGCGACTGGAACGGGGTCATAGAGACTGCTCTAGACAAAAAAAGAACTACACCGAACCCACAAAAACACTCCAAGTTGCCTAAATCCTTCTTTGACATGAAGGAGGAACTCGAACTGACAGATGTATGGAGGAAAAGACATGGCAGAGAACAAGAATTCACCTTCTTCTCTGGCAGACATCAATCCTTCTCCAGAATTGACTTTATATTAACTTCTAGCGACTTGCTAACTCGTCTAAACGCAGTGGAAATCCTACCCAAAGCTCTGACGGACCACAACCCTGTGAGGATGGAACTAAGACACGGCCAGACACAGAGGAGGTCCTGGAGAATCAATGAAAACCTGTTTAGACATGGAGACAAGGTGGCGGAATGCAAAAAAGCTATGAAGGAATACTTCAGCACACATATGAACAACGGAACACCGATAGAACAGATCTGGGACGGCAGCAAGGTGTACATGCGAGGGATCCTCATATCCATGAATAGCTGGCACCGTCGCCAACAAGAACAAAAAAGAAAAGAGTTAGAAAATGAGATAAGCAACATGGAGCGGCTACTGATAAAAAGACCAGAGGACAAAGTCACCAAAGAAGGACTCAAGATCTTAAGAAAGCAATTTGACATGTTGATGGCGGACCAAGTTGCAAGGAATATACAATATGCAAAACATAAGACATTCTGCAAGGCCAACAAACCGGGCCGCTGGCTAGCCTACACTATAAGAAAGAAACAGAAATCCCGCATAATTGAAAAGATAGAATACAAAGGAAAGCTAGAATTCCGACAAAAAACCATCAAGAAAGCCTTCACAGAGTTCTACTCGAAACTATATGCCGAGGATAAGATACAAGACAAAGAGATAGATGAATTCTTACAAAACGAAAAGATACAGGCGATTACCGACACACAAAGAGAAGCCCTGAATGCCTTAATCACAAAGGAGGAAATACACTCAGCGATCACACAACTGAAAGCAGGAAAATCGCCCGGGACGGATGGGATAACAGCGACCTACTACAAGCATCTACAGGATGAGATGCTAGAACCCCTCAGAAAGCTATTTGCCAGCATTCAAGAAGGAGGCCAGGTCCCACCATCCTGGAAAACAGCCTACATCTCATTAATCCCAAAGGAGGGGAAAGACAACACACAGCCCGCAAACTACAGGCCCATCTCACTACTAAACACAGACTATAAAATCTTCACAAAAATTTTGGCCAATAGACTAATGACTGTTTTACAGAAAACAATACACCCGGACCAAAGGGGATTTATACAAGGACGCCAGATGAAAACCAACGTGAGGCAGCTGTTGAACATAATAGAGTACCTGCAAAGGCACAACCAGATACCCGCCGCTCTAATGTTTGTAGATGCAGAAAAAGCCTTCGACAGACTGAATTGGCCGTTCCTGACGAACTTGGTCCTGAAAATGAAAATGGGGACACAGTTCTTCAACTCCATAACGGCAATTTACCAGAAACAAACAGGCCAGATCATTGTCAATGGAGACTTAACGGACTCATTTAATATAGAGAGAGGCACGAGACAGGGCTGCCCGCTGTCCCCCCTGCTATTTATCCTAACACTGGAAATTTTACTGAACAGAATAAGAGCGGCTGAGGATGTACAGGGCATACAGATTAAACAGCAAGAATACAAACTATGTGCCTTTGCGGATGACCTGCTGGTGACAATGTCGCAACCAGCACAATCAGCAAGGAAGTTGATGGAGATAATGGAAGACTATGGTAGGGTGTCAGGCTTCAAAGTAAATATATCAAAAACAAAGATGCTAGTCAAAAACCTAGACAACAAAGCAAAACGGAACCTGGAAAGAATAACGGGTTGTGAAATAGTCAAGAAAGTCAAATACTTAGGAGTGGAGATAGAATCAACAAATGCGAAATTATACAAGAATAACTACGAGGTTCTGTGGAATAAGATACAAACAGACCTGGAAAGGTGGAAATCGCTACGTCTGTCCCTGCTCGGCAGGATAGCGACAGTAAAGATGAATGTATTACCCAGATTTCTATTTCTCTTTCAAATGCTACCCATACTCAAGAAAGATGCGGACTTAGACAGTTGGCAGAAAGGCATCAACAGATTTATTTGGGACGACAAGAGACCGAGGGTGAAACTAAAAATCATCCAAGACGCAAGGGAGAGAGGGGGACTCAAAATGCCTAATCTAAAGCTATATTACTATGCAGCAACGTTGGTGGCGGTTAGTGACTGGATCAACATGACAAACGATAGAGTTCTGAATGTTGAGGGGCATGGTCTACGATTCGGCTGGCACGCATACCTAGTATACGACAAAAAGGCAGATAGGAACTTCAAGGAGAACCCACTACGAATCCCACTGCTATGGGTCTGGAAGAAATACAAGCACCTCCTACACGACAAGATTCCCATCTGGACGATCCCTGGACACGCAACAGGGGATATGAACACATCCCAAGGGCAAGGAGTGGTGCCCTACAGTGAGCTTGTACTGGGAGAAGAAAACAGGTTCCTCTTGAAATCTCAAGCAACGCTAGCAAACAGAGGAATAGGAAGTAACTGGCTATCATATATACAACTACAGTCAAGGTGGCGTGAAGACAAGAAGAAAGGCTTCTCCCAGAACGACGAGAACCTAATCAAACAGATCAGAGAACAGGGGATTAGGCACATCAAACGAGTGTACAGCACTCTGATAGAAATGGACTCTGAAACCGAACTAGTCAAGAACTGTATGATAAAGTGGGCGCAAGACTTCGGACACCCTATCGCCATAGACACGTGGGAGAAAATCTGGGTGAGGAATGTAAAATTCACGAAATCGCAACACTTAAGGGAAAACTTCTACAAGATGTTCTATAGATGGCACCTAGACCCGAAAAAAATATCACTCATCTACCCGGGCACCCAGCCCAAATGCTGGAGGTGCGGAGACGGGGAGGCTACCTACTTCCACATATGGTGGACATGCAGAAAAATCAAAGCATTCTGGAGGAAGATATGGTGGACATTCCAAACCATTTTCAAAAAGCGTATAGAATTTCTACCTCAGGCTTTTCTGTTAGGGATCACAAAGGATATCACTACCTCAGAGACAACTTTATTTTTGAACTTAATTACAGCAGCAAGATTATTGGTGGGACAGTACTGGAAGAATCCGGAAATACCGCCTATTGAAGAATGGACTGTGAAAGTAACAAATCTGGCGGAAATGGCAAAAATATCAGCATATTTGAAAAGTCGCTCCAATGAACAATTTGTGACGGACTGGAAACAGTGGATAGACTATATCCAAGAGAGACACCAATCAAACAGAATGCAGCTGGCGTTCAGCTAAGGAGCGAGGGGAGGAGGGATGAAGGGTTAACAAATCAAAGGTTTACAAAAACTAACACCCAATGTTGAATGTATATGTTCTATAACTAATGCCTCTTAACATAACCTTATGACTAACGTTGTTTGCTTTAATATTGTTAAAGTAGACTGAATCTCTACCTCAGGATATGAAACTTTTACCTCAGGATCTCGGGTTGGGGACCATAAAAGATTGCACTAGTAATGGGATGAAGTCAACTCAGAAGCGCAAAAGTACAATATGCGATAGACTAGATACAGTAGATAGACCATACATAGGAGAAACACCAATCAAACAAAATGTATTCGGAGTATACTTGAAGATGTAAGGGAGGAGGGAAGAACGTTTACTAAAACAGATGTTTACAAAGATTAATACCTAATGTTGTATGCTATGTTCTAGGATGATTGCTTAGCAATAGGATCTTATGTTTAATGTTGATCACATTAATATTGAAACGGATAAGGGAAACACCAATCAAAATAAAATGTAACAGGAGTATAGTTGAGGCTAGACACGAGGAGTGGGGGAAAAGGCTTACTAACTCAGACGTGTTCAAAGACTAATACTTAGTATTGTATACCAGGGATCATGATGATTGCTGCATAACATGTTTTTATGTTCAATGTTAATTGTTTCAATAAAAGAATTTTTATAATAAAAAAAAAAAAAAAAAAAAAGAACATCTAAGCATTAAGAAACCATCGTGGATGATCCCGGTGAGATTTTTCCCTCTCTCGTTCTGCCTAACTACTCTCCTGTCAAAAGCCTTTTGGAATTACTTCCCTGCTTTGAAAGAGCTGCCTTTGTTTATCTGGGGGAAAGAGCTTTCCATAACAAAGGAAAAAACTTCTTATTGACTATTTTTACTTTTGCCTACTTGGGGGCCCTGGAAAAATCCTTGTCATAAAACTTTATTATTATATCTTCTAAGCTGGAGAATAGTGTCTTCCTATGTCTTGGACTTACTTTTTTAAAGGGATAAATCTTTATTGTTTGAAAAACAACAACAACAACTCTTTGAGAAGCCGGAAAAGAGACTCCATAGCTCTGACTTTGCTAATCTCATTCTTGATGTCTGGAAGAGACTTTCATAGTTTACTAAGGACATCTTCTGGAGAAATTTAATTGTAACTGTTTTTTGTTTGTGTTACTATTGAAATGGAGAAATCATACTCACAACTCGACTGTAAACTCATACTAGAAAAAATTTATGAAGCTACTGAGGAAATATGTTCCCAAATAAGAGAGAGAACTGTACAAATAATAAACAGAAATTTTGGACTTCCGGTTCCGGGTCACGGCGCCTCTAGTCGTACAAGAAGACTCATCTCCTTGTCGGCTAGCCTCTCTCCGTCGGTAGACCCTTATGCAGGTCTAAAGTCGCCCTAGACGGTGCGACTTCTGTCGAGGAGGCTTTGCTCGGCCACGGAGGAGCGGTGGCTCCTCAAGCTGTCCGGGCCAGACTCTGAGGGCCGATGGAGAAGAAGATCAGCCAGTAAAATGGCCGATCACCTACCCGCAAGAAACCGCAAGTCACAGAACAGCTAAGCTTTGAACCCACCGTGGTGAATCTGGGTGAGATCTTTCCTTTTTTTTCCCTCTCTTTTGCTTTCTATTTTTTTTTTTTATTATTTTTTTTTTGCCTGTAAGAGCCCTGATGGTACTATTTCCCTGGCTTGGAAAGGCAGCTTCTACGTGTCTGGGAAGAAAGGTGAACAAAAAGAATAGAACAAAGCTTCAAAAACTACGTGTTTTTTTATATAAGTTTATTTTGGGGTACTGGAACAAAAACATTTTTTTCCTAAGAACTTTATTATCAGCCTATGTTGGTGTATTTTTTTTAAATATTTCTTCCTCTATTTTTCCCTGAAAAAAACAGAAGAAAAGGGATGAGGGAGGAAAAAAGAAAAAAAATGAAATGAAATGAATGATATTTGAAAAAAGGACATCTACTGGTTAAAAGCTAATATGGCAATTGGAGAGGAGATGATTTCTTTATGAGAAAGTTAATCTGATGAAGTTGAACAACTTTTACAAAATGGAGCTACACTCACATTTAAACTGCAAACTTATTTTGGAAAAGATCTATGAGACCAGAGTGGAAATATGTGTTACAATGAAAGAACTTACTACAGAATTAAGAACTAGAATTTCTTCTTCAAACTCCAAAATTGACTTTCAGACTGTACCTGATTTTTCTACAAAACAGATTACACAAGGAGAGGACTTAACTAAAAATAAAGAGAACTTGATTTTGCCTTATAAACAATTTACTTATGATGCTGAGAACCAGGAAAAGCAAAGACTGGGACTTCAAATCTTAAAGCAACAAATTCCATTGGTTAAGAAAATCAGAGGGCCAATGCAAAGATCAAGATGGCTCTTACTGATCCAAATTCTACTACAAGGAATAAAAAAAGACTTATCAGCTGGAAGGGAAGCCTTGCTATGGAAACCCACTTGGCATTTGAAAAAACCTAGAATAAGACTAAAATAAAGACTGAAAATTAAAGTGTTATGTAATGGACTAAAGGCAATCTAGAATTATGGACTGATTTAAGGACTAAGATTACGAGTCAGATGTGCGATTAATGGAAAATAGATAAGACTTACCTATATGAAAATTACTGATGATTTATTTGTTCGATGACTAATGAATTGAAATAATCTAAAGTTTGATGCTATGTGGTCAGTTTAAAGAGATTGTTTGATGGATTAGACAGTTTTAGAATGGATTACTATTTCAATTTAAAAAGGAGATATTTTTTGGTAATGGATTAAAGGTAATTTAGAATTATGGATTGATTTTAAGATTAAGATGGTGAAGAAAAAGGGGTGATTGATGAAATATATATTAAATAAATTAAGATTATGTTTTTTTTCTCTTTCTTTTCTTTAGGACAATAGGGTTACTTGCAAGAAATTTTTTTATGTAACTTTGAGTTAATCTAATAAAATGATTTGTTTGTTTGATATTATGGATGTTATTAGTTATGATAGATTATCATTTCAACTTAAAAAGGAGATATTTTTAGGTAATGGATTAAAGGTAATTCAGAATCATGGATTGATTTTAGGATCAAGATTGTGAGTTAGAAGTAAGAGAAAAAGGGGCGATTAATGAAATATATATTAAATGGATTAAGAATATGTTTGTTCTTTTTTTCTTTTTTTAGGACAATAGGGTTACTTGCAAGAAATTTATTATGTAAATTTGAGTTAATCAAATAAGATGATTTGTTTGTTTGATAAGATGGATGTTATTAGTTATGATAATTAATTGAATTCTGTTTAATGGATTGAAAGGACTTAAGGTTTGATTTTATCTTGTTAGTAAAAAAATTGATTAATTGATAGACTAGATATGTATAGGATAGACTAATACTTTATTTTAATTAAGGGATATAGTGGAAGAATGAAATGAAATCTATGAAAAAATTAAGGAACTAGAATATATTTGGAAGGGATACCCAAATTGATAAGATTTACATTTAAAGTTAATTTGACTATGGTAGTATAAATTTCTAAAAGTTTTAAAAACAAGTATAGGTTGATTAAATTTAAGCTAGACTAAACTATTTTTAATAAGTTATGCTATCTAAGGGAATAAGAGAGGGAATACTAGATGTATTGATTGAAATATGTATTAATGTTTTGGTTTTGGATGTTTGTTTGCCCTAACACCACAGTGTGCCTTGAGCATTTTTTTTGTAAAAATTTAAAACCCAATAAAATTTAAAAAAAAACAACCAGAAATTTTACTGTGAATTTACAAACTGACCTTCAGATTCTACTTGATCATTCTACAGACCAAAAATCAATAGAAGAATAATTAATTTATATACAACCTATGGAGACTTTGGATGACCAAAAAATGATTGTAACTAAACTATCTACAATTGCAAAACTAACAGAAATGGACTTGAAATTACAACTGTTGGAGAATTATGACAATCTTGATAATCAACTATTAATTATAAAATTGGACATGATTGAGTGTTTTATCCAGCAGATAGGAACCAGGCATCAAAAACAGAGGATGGGAAGTCTTTTACTGACCCAAATGATATTATAAGCAATAATGGGAGATCTATTTGCTGAAATAGAGGCTTTGTTAGGGAAGCCTGCTTGGCATAGGAGGAAAGCCAGAATAAGACTAAAAAGAGAAATTTAAAATTATATGTAATGGATTAAAAAGATTTTGAGAAATATGGACTGATTTAAGGATTAAGATTTAGAGTTGAAAATTTGTGATTATTAGAATATATATGTTAAACAGAGTAAGAATGTATTTTCTTGAATAATATGTTTATTTGTATGAAAAGTATTTTGTAATGGAATGAGAATAAGAATATGAAAGAGGCTTTTAGAAATTCAAATAGCTTTAACAACTAATTGAGTGTGTTAAGTTAGTAAGATGATGTTTTGTGTAATAATAGGTGTGTTCTTTTTTTAGATATGATAATTATTTGAATGAGATTTAAATGCTATTTGAAGTAATAAGAGAGATCTGTGATAAAATCAATGGTTTATGAGATTATTAATTAGAATATATCTGGATTAGTATTTTAAAAGGGATACCCGAAGTGATAATACATTTATCTAAGGTTAAATTGGATTATGGTAATTGTAAATTAATAAAGCTCAAAACAGGATTAGGATTTATAGATATGTCATGTAGAAATGGATGTTAAATAGGTTATATCATTTGAGGGAAATAGAGAGGGAACATTTAATGTATTTATTTGAGCTATTATGTGATTTTGTTTTTGGATGATTGACCACCTAACCACCACAGTGTGTCTTGAGCATTCTGTTGTAAAAGTTTAAAAAAACCAATAAAATTTGTTATAAAAAAAGAGGAATGTTGCTCATAAGTTTATGCATTGTATAAAATCATGCAACAAATGTATGTCAAAATTAGAACAGAGTCATGTCTGCAGATCTAGGTGCAGGCTTTTTTTTAAAGCTCCAGGAACAAAATAATTTATTGTATATTATTTCAGGATCCAAATGATAGTTTATTTTCCTCACAGATGTCCCAGAATCTCCTCACAGTAGAAGGCGCTATTGCTCTTCTCATGTCAATCAGGAAGAATTCAAAATCCAGAATGGAAGAAATCAACATCTCAGTAAGAATGAATTAAGAGACGGAAAGTTAAGAAATACATATTGCTATGTGCACAAAACCAATTGTTGGTAAATGAAAGGTTGCCACATACCCTGGACTTTGCTAAGAGAAATAAAGATTTACAGCATTATATCTTATAGCATAAAATATTTATAGTATATTATATTCTCTGTGCAAGCTAAACATTAGATGGGATACTTCATAGCATTAGCATCTATTAGATTCCTCTTTCTTGTTAGATTTTTAGGGGAACCCATAGGGCCAACAAACATTTTCATAAAAATTCTCTCTCTCTCTCTCTCCCTCTCCCTCTCCCTCTCCCTCTCTCTCACACACAATTATTAAGAACATAGTTAAAATGCATCATGCGTGTCAAACAAATCACACTTTCATACTAATAGAGTCCTAATATTTGATAATATTGAAATCTTCTTAAAGCCTTTCATGAACAATTTTAGCTCCTTTTCCAATACAGCCCATATATGAATAACCAGAGGATTATTAGATTGATGGCTTTTGAGCTTCCTGAGTTAAGTAAAAAAAATTGAAGTGCATCTTGAAATGGATTGTGTATTAAAAGAGCAGTTCATTGCATACATACCAAGTGAACTTCAAAAAGAGAGACATAAAACCTTACTTTTGAGAGTAACGATCTCAGGCATATTTGTCTGGAAATGCATGCCATTTTGCTCAAAAGAATATGCTAGCAAGCACATTTGTATGAAAGACCCAATAAAGCTCCCTGTGACTGGCAAAGCAGAATACTTGGTGCAAAACAGGAAAAAGAGGCTGAATCAGTTATGAAAACTGATGGCTTATATGTAGATTTGCAAATTACAGAACCCTGAGTATCGGGTGCACCGTTTGAAAAACAGAAAATGCTTTTTCTGTCAGAAGAGCTCATCTTATAGTTTTCCTGTCAGTACCAAGAACAGATTCTGGTAACTGTTTTTATATGCTCAGTTTTTCTGATATTTCCCTAAGCTCATCTTTAAGCTCAACATTGACCTCAGCGTTTAAAGACAGATGTGCTCTCTTGTAATACAGTTTATGCCATTTACTTGATCAAGGACGATTCATAGATAATTGACTGACAATGTGGTTAGGAACAGGATCTCTACTGTCAGTATTGGCCTCTGTTGTGGATATCTGAAACACTTGTCAGGTCTTACCCAGGCTCCATAGGTGCATGCATAGAATGCTTTTTTGAAAGAGCATTGGGTGTATAAATGTTGCTATTTAGAAAACAGGATTAGTATTCTCTGAGGAGAAGACAGCTCTATTCTGCACTGAAGCATCTAAAGTGATCCAAGTTCTACTATCTATGTTGCTGGTTCTTGTGGTCCTGAGGGCATTGTAGTTTTCATCAGTGTATGCCAGCAAAGGGATTTGGGTAGCCCTAATGTTGATTATGAAGGGATGCAGGCAGTGCCATTTTGCCTATTTGTGTCCAAAACCTGTGTCCAAAAAGAAGCCAGTCAGGGATCACAGGCCAGGCAGAAGGACACATGTTGAGGTGAGAGTGCCTTTTGTTTTCCTCCTGCCCTCTCTCCCTATTTGTGGCTGGTGAGTCAGACTATTTTAAGACATAAATGTAGTACTAGACTTGTGTTCAGAGCTCTGCTTCTACACTTACAACCCTGTCACTTGGATAGCTTCAATGCAGCAGGCTCCTGCTTATGCTTATATGACCCTGTCCTGCCACATCTTAAAGGAAGTGATTGCTGCTTGTTTTTCCTGACAGAGGATGAATGCTTGGTGGGGAAAAATGAAAGTGGGGACTCTACCTTTTTTTTCTATTGATACTCTAAACTGGCAGCTCCCAACCTTTTCTATACCCTGTACCCCTAGAACGCTTCTGATATATTCTTGCACCCCTTACAAAAGTTCAAAATAACATCAACAAATTATGCATATACACTATAATTTTGAAAACCCAAGTTTTTGCACCCACTGGAGTATCGTCTCACCTCCCCAGGGGGGTGCGAGCATCCCGGGTTGGGAACCTCTCCTCTAAGCATATCACCATTTGCTGGCCTCATTCCAGGGCAGAATTGGGGGGGGGGGAGTTGCCAGCATATTTTTCTTCAGACTCAGACTGGAGAATAGCACAGCGATACAGCCATCCAACTGTACCTAGAATGACTCATTGAAATGGTTTCAGGGGCTAATTCAGTAAATGGACTTAAAAGTGAGCGAGAGGATCCCTTATTTCTAAGCCCAAGCCCCTGTTATCCTGTTCTTGGCTCTACTTTAGAATGTGCTTGTAAATGAAGGCTTCGTCAAGCTGTTAGATCTTGTCTGTGAAGTACGGCCTGAACTGGATATCGTCTATGGAGGAATTGGAGGCCATATTGTGAGGAACATTGAGCATCCGGTAGATGCTATGAAGCTGATTCAGGTAAGTGTAATGGTCAGTCCCTTACCTGAGATATATTTTAGGCTTCTACTCAGAATATTGTGTCTTTATTGAGCTCTCATGTCTTCCAATAATGCAAAGCTTAGAAAATGCTGTGGCCAATTCCCCTTTCCCCCTGCAATGCATCTGGATTAATGCTTTGTCATTCAAAAACCTTGTATCAATGAAAGACACAGCAGTGGATTGGCTGCAAATTGCTCCAGTATTTGGAACCAAGTTTTAAAAATAAATGCATAGTTTTTAAAATCTGTTCACCCTTTATTAATCAGTGGATATTTTGTGTTGAGTACAACCTGAATCAACTACTGCAGGATAAGGTCTCTTCCTTGAAGATTATGGATCATAATCATTCAGGAAGGTGCAGTGTGAGTTGATAGACAGTTATTTTGCAATTTCCCATGTCGATAGAGAGTGACTGGCCCAAAGTCACTCAGGTGTCTTCCATGCTTAAGGGAAGACATGAATCTGGATTTCCTCACTCCTAACCAGCTTAAGACTCTTAACCATTATACCACACTAGCTTCCATACACATATATGTATACACAGATACACTCATAGAAACAGATATGCCCTCAGAATTGTTAGAATTTGCCAGGTTTCTGAGAATATTAAGCTTTATCTCAATTTCTCTGAACACTTTTTTCATAAGTACCTAAGCTCCCTCCAAATTAGTGAAGGCCAGATGCTTTTGTCTGGTCTTAATTCCTGTGTGGCATATGGATCAGTACTGAAATGAAAGGGTCTATTCTATTCCAAATTTTTGCAATCCATTTGAATATGTTTTTAACAGATTGGAGAAATCTCTTCCTACTACTTTGATAGCCTCTCTATAGAGACTAAACAGCCTTGTTGGCTGGTTGCCAGCCTCATCTATAGAACCATAGCATAGCAGACATTACAGCATTAATAAAGCCCATATTAATTATACTACCCAAGCCAGCAAACTAAAATGTATTAAATTAAAATCAAAATGTATTATTTTTAAATGGAACAGCTGGAAACAACTCCTAATGGAATAATAACCAGGATGTGTCCCAAGAGTATCTGCAGGATCTGAATCTTTTATTTTTTTAAAATTGCTCTTATGAGGCAGACTCTGCCCTTTCCATAAGCATGTGGAATGTGACAGTGTACAAATGAAAGAAGGCAAAACGTGTCATGATGTTGTGACACTGCTTTTATTATTTGCCCTCCTCCTGCCCAATGCCTTGATGTGCTCCACAATTGCCTGCTGAACTAACATATTTGAAAGCTACATGTAAAACAGGAAACAGCGTTGGCCAGATAGAATTACCAATAAAGGAGAATATTTGTAGCTCAGGATTGAAATGAGAGATCCCTGGTGCTCTGAGTTTGGTTGTTTTCTTGCAGACATTTCATTACCCTAACAAAGTAACATCATCAGCGCACCAGTAATGTTAACTAGTTTGGGGTAATGAAATGTCTGCAAGAAAACAACCCACTCAGAGAGCACCAAGGACCCTCCCAGATAGAATTCTCTGGAAAAAAAGAGCATTGTGTACCAAAAGTGCTAGCACTACGAAAGTTAAACTTCTTTAGCTTTAAGTAACAATTTCAATCAACTAATAATTACATTTGCACTTAGGAAGATAGTATAGAAGGAAAGCCTTTCCCTTGTTCTACTGCCAAGCCACAATGACACAGCATCATGTTACCCACTTTGTACTGCAAATGATTGTATAGCACACAGATGTACAGATATTCCTCATTTAGTGTCTGCCTTGTACAGTCAACTGTAGTTATAATGAGGATAAAAAGAAACTGCAACCTTTGAATTTACAGCCTTCGCAAGCATGTAAAGCAAAGAGAAGCTAAAGTAAGATTGTAAAATTGTGATGTTTCACTTAGCAATTGCTTTGATAAATGACCAAGCTGCTGTGGTTGCTAAACAAGGATTACCAGCATGACTCTCCAGCTGTGATTGAGCTTCAGTTCTCATTAATCCTAGCCAAAAGGCTTCTTTTAATGGAGGGTGGAAGTTACAATTCAGTAATCCTTGGCCACTTATTGCCCATTGTGATCTAAAGAAAGGGATTTGCAACCAGAGTAGAAATTTGATGAATGTGCTACCAAAAAGAGATATATCCATTTGAAGGAGTCCCTCAGGAGACCCATTCCTTAAGCAGCGTAATGAGCCTGCAGCTGGCAGTTCCAGAATGGCAGGGCTGAGAAGCATTAAAACTAAGAGAAAGCTTGGGGATCATAAGTTTGGCTTAAGGAAAGTGATTCAGTTATAAAAGAGGAAATTATAGTTTTGGCAAAGCAATGTTATATTTTCTGAAATTGAAAGTTTAATCACTGTTTAAGAATTGACAGTTAAAAAGCAGAAAAATTCACAACCACCTCATCAAAGAGCCCTATCTAGGGGATGCATGTTGCATTTCAGCAACAGAAAGCTTAGCCTTCATGTTAGAACTGCAGAAGCAGACGTTGTGGCAGATTTACCCAAAGACACTTGATGCCATCCTGAGGGAAATGGTTTAAAATACTGAACTTGCAGTCTCATTCTCTTCTTCTTTTTTTTCTTTTATCCCCAGAACTATTTAGATGCCAACAAGCTGAAGCCTTGGGACTTTTTTAGGAGTATGGATAAATATGGTGAAATGAAAATTCCTGTGGCAGAGTTTCGGAAAGCCATGATGCTGGTAATGTTTCAAAATGAAAAATTCTTCTTTTACACTTATCCCAAAAGATCCCTGGGAATTTAAAATTCATTAGAGTGTTCCAGCTTTTTACCACTACAACTCCCAACTCATCCGCATCTGAAAACGAAGACAGATAAACAGGCATGAAGCAGAGAGCCACTTTGGTCTAGTGTTAAGGCATCAGGATAGAAAGTGAGAGATCTTGAGTTCAAGTCCTACCTTAACCATGAAAGCCAGCTGAGTGATTTTTGGGCCAGTCACTCTCTCTCAGCCCAATCCACCTCACAGGGTTGTTATGGGGGAAAATACCGGTAGGAGAAGGAAGGTGTGTTGGATATATTTGCCACCTTGAATTATTTGTATTAATACTAATATAGGCAGGGATACCCAATGAAATAAACAAATAGACATAAAACTATAGTGGTGATCAGAACTGGCAATTTTATTGTTTTTGTGGTTGGAATCTGCACTCCCTTCCCCATCTCCAAATTTTTGGTTGGCCAAGGGCCAGAGGCTGCAGATGACATGACTATGGAGACAGCTGGAATGATTAGTCCTTTTCTCCATTAGAGGAATGAGGAAGGTTTTATTTATTTATTTGTTTTTTAAAAAGAAATAATTGAGCAAAGCTTCTTGCCTTAGTTCTATCACAGCTGTGTGTTTTTTCCCAGAGAGAAAGAAAAAAAATTGCATTATTTTTATTCAACACTTGTCAGATGTTGATGGCATGAATTTTAAAGATTTTGAGGGCCACAAAGTGCTCAAGGAAATATAGAATTTAGTTGCCTTGTGTTGCCCATTTCTGATATGGGCGATATGGGTGCCAAGATTCTCAGCAGTACTTTAATTGAGTAGCCACGGTTGACCAAATAGATCTCAAAGAAAAACATGTGTGTCAGCTGCATGAGGTAGACTAGACCAGGAAATCAACTCTGCTGGAAGGCTAAAACTAATTTTATTGAGTTTAGCTATTATAACAAATTCTTGCAAATCCAAATGTTGTCAGGACATCCTAGACTCTACAAATATTTTACTTCTTGTTGCCTTGACAACAAAACTTGCATATCTCTGTCAAGAACATCTTCCTCACTCACTACAATGTGCCAAGATAAATCTGAAACTCAGTAAATATTGATATTTGCCAATAAATCTCAAAGCCAAATACCTTCAAAAAACAAACATTTTCAACTTCACATGATAAGGTTTGAGCTGAAAAAAAATTCTTACATATATGGTTCATTTAAGATTTTACACACTGCCTTCACAATATTTAGTATCGATACAGACTTTTCTTCCTTATGCTGATGACACAGAAAATCATTCATTCATTCATTCATTCATTTGATTTCTATGGCTGCTCAGTTTGCTAAGGAACCCTTGATGGCTTACACAGGAAAGAAAAAATGCTGTGAGGAAAGAAGTGAAATCTGTAAGGAAGAATCTGTTCCAACAACTTTGTTACAAGAATGGTGGATTTATGAGAACTTTCAAAAAGTCCGATAGAAACAGCTACAGCTCAAAGAGGGTTGTGCTAACATATTACTGAGTAGTGGCTAAAACTGAGATTGAGTGCTAAAATGGTACGTCCAATTCAATTATGTTCATTGATAGGGAAATATAGGATCTAATATGAGTAGGGTTGGGCTTTCTGCCTTCTGTTTAAGTAGTCTGGGGGGGAAAGTATTACTGGATGACAAGACTCTCATCCCAAACTGCCAGCAATATAAGATGTTGTTATTGTGAGGAAAATAAGAGCAGAAAGGAGTATTAGGTATGTTTGTTGCCTTTGCGTTCTTCTGGGAAGTTTTACAATTTTCAAGTCTAATTTACACCTCTTGAACAGTACTTAGAACTCCCTCCGAGTATTATTCAGATCTGGCCACATTTACTTCAACCATCACTTTACTTAAATCAACCAAGATTGGTTATGTGTTTCCACCTTCTGAGATTTCTCGGATGGAACTCTGCTCCTAATGACTACATAATTTTAGCAGTGAAAATGAAGTAGTTGGCCACACTGCTTTTTTTCCAGATTGTATTTTCAACTTCTTAGTCTAGCCTACAATTGTAGTTTTTCATGATGGTTCTCATCATAACCAGATCTGATCTTGCTTCAGTTTGTGGTCCACTCAATGTCATCTAAGGGCTACTGCCCACTGTAATGGTAACCAAGATCTATGCAATAATTATATTCTTGTATCTAAAGCAATCCAAGATTCCCCTGAAACGAATGCAAGTTGTAGACCTGGTTCACAAATTGGATCCCAATAGAACAGGCTACGTGGACTATGGGTGAGTGCTATATGCTATTACATTAAACATATTTTTTTATTTTTAAAAAAGAGAAAGAGTGTTACATAGAAGTTCAGCAAAATTACTTTATTATTAACCCTACTGTTTTTTTCCCCCCTCATTTTCAAATCAGTCACTATAGAACTGAGGAGCCAGTAAAGAAATCCAAGGAAAATGAGGAAGAGGAGGAGGAGGCAAATAATGAGGCCGAAAGATGGTCCTAAGTGCTGGCAGGAAGCTAAGAAACACGTTTTGGGCAGAGTAAGAAGTGCGGGAGGCAGAGAGGCAATTGAATATTCACAGCTTAAGTTTAGACAATAAAATGTATTGTAACAGAAGCTGGTTTCTATACACCCAAAAGAGGAAGCTATAATTAATGGTATTTGTGAAGGGCAGTGAAAAAAGCAAGAGGGTGGAAGCAGGCCAGAGTCAAGTCTTAGAAAATTCTGGCCAACTCATCTAGAGATGCCAGACTCAAGAAATTACATTGAAAATTCTCTAGATGTTAGCTATGGGAAACAGCATGAGTTTCCCAACTGAATTTTTCCCCCATTTTTGAACATCTTTTTGTTACATTGATTTCATTTATATATTTAAAATTTATATATTTACATTCCACCTATACTTTGTGACATTCTAGACAGCTCAAGGCATTGATAATAACATAGAAATGAACCATTACAAAATAAAATACAATGTTAAAGAGCAATCTGACAAAAAAAAAAAGCAATACTGTATAATTTTCTACTGAGATTTTTTTCTTGGGATGTTTAAATATCCTCTGAAAAGAGAAAACGGGCCTACTGAAGTAATTGCCCAGTTAATGACTTCAGAAGTGTAGCTCACTCTGTCTCAATATTTCAGAATAGGTAACAAAGGCATAAACATTTCATTAAAATTATCTATTGGCAGTATATTAAAAACCATTTGTAGATTTCCCATCTGATTGAAGCATTTTTAGGACTCTTTGAAAAACTGTGATTTTACTCTTCTGAGTAAGCTTTTTTTTTAATTTGGGAAGACAAAAGTACTTGTTGATATATGCAGCCTTATTATTCCTTTATATTTAATCAACTCTGTGCTTTCCTGTTGTAAAAATTCCCAGAAGGAAGCAATTCTGCACATTTATTTATTTATCCAGATATCAGACCTTCTGACAGCTATTAATCCCACATAATGCCTCTTAAAAGGAAAAGGAGGAGGCAAGAACCAGACTGCCCCCAACCAGTGTCCTACACCTTTCTGCCTCTTCTTTTAATATATTTGGGTAGAAAGCTTTATGGTACCCACCAGTCAATCTCATCTAATTTCAGAATGAGCTGCAATAATTGGAAGGGAGACCACCATGGCTAAACTAAGAACTAAATACATCCTTGGTACACCACTCCTTGTTGCCAAGAAAATAATAATAACAACAACAACAACAACAACAATATCAATAATAAGTTGGAAGGGACCTTGGAGGTCTTCTAGTCAACCCTCTGCTCAGGCAGGAAACCCTATACCATTTCAGACAAATGGTTATCCATAACATGGATGTGTCTATGAAGTCACCAAGAGGTGAACTTTACTTGAAAGAGACTTTACTTTTCTTTCTCTAAGTGATGAAGTTAACATAAGTTGGATTTCAATTCCCGTAATGCCTAGACATTATAGTCTTGCCAGGTGGGTATTGTGAACCAAGTTGGGGGAAGGATGTTTTATGTCACAACATTTATGGTATTAAAGACAGGGATCCATATCACAAATATTCCTCCAAAAGTTAACACATACACTTTCTCACACAGCACTCCACTGTAGTTTTAATGGATTCATGAAGATGGAATGTGGTGGTACTTTCACCTACCTAGGTTTTGTGAATGTTTGTATATTTTTTATTTTGATTTTCATTCTCAAAATTGACTTCTTCGATCAGGGAAAGGTTAATATCTATGTTTATTGCCAACTAGAAACCTCTTATGGACTTTCTGGTAAAACAGAAAAAAAAACAAACTTTGTTTTGATGATTAGATAGAATAGATTGTTGAAAAGAGAGAGTCATGTTGTAACCATAGACTAAGAAGTAAATGTATAATTGTACTTACAAGTGTTGCAAAGAAGATCAGAAGCCATTTCTTTATACCTTTTTTTCTTTCTTTTGCATTTTTCTTTTTCCTTTCTTCCATTTTTAGCTTTCTCTTTGATTTCTTTTTCTTTTCTTTTTCTTACTTTATTAAGAAAATTGTTAACTAACTGCCAATTGCTGTGGGAAACCATAGCAGATAGGTTTTTCAGTATTGCTGGTTAGACATGAAAGAAAACAGATTGCTGAATTAAATGGCACTGATTATGACTGATTGATTGCAGATAATTCATTTTTTATAGAAAGGAATACTGTGCCTCTTTCTATTCCAAAAGCTTCTGGGTTTGGATATCAAGGAAAATGGACAAAGTAATGCAATTACCATTGGAAATCTCTTGCTCAAAGGTTGATAGGTCTCCCACTCTTAGATCATCTTCCATGTCAGATTCTCATTCTGCTTCTCTGTCAGAACAGCTGTTCATTTATCTTCTAAATAATGTGCTTTCTGCAATGAAGTTTCTCTCTTTGGATTTATGCTCAGTGTAGTCTATACAAGCTGGCTCCAGACTCTACTGGCATTATATGTAGGCAACTGTTGTCAAAATTACATTCTATGGGCGCTTGGGATTTCAACTCTTGGAAGCTCAGGCCATGCTGGCTAGTGATGAACGGACTTAAAGGCTGGTGTCATCAAATGGCTCCAAAATGGGAGAAGGGCTACTTTATGAGAATAGACAGCAGAGGTAGAAATATATATTACTGGTGTTATGTAAGCTCCACACATTGAACTTTTTAGCAGTTGTGACCAGTGAATAATCCTTAACATTCTGTTTAGGAAAGTTTAAGAGTCTCTGGATAGAATCTTTCCATATATTATTCATAGGCCTGGAGTTACAGATTTCTATATTTAACAAAGAACTGCAAAAATAAGACACCTTGTAAAATATGCTAATGCAATGTTTCTGCTTAAAACATGTTATATTTTTTAGTGCGCACAATATATTCTAGTGACTTAAGCCTTAAAATAAATTCACTGAGGCTATCATTGTTACTAAATGCATTTGCCATGATGATATTGGAAACGAACCAGCCTTCCTCAGTCTAAAATCACCGTATGCACTCTAATACAAGGGTCCCCAGCCCCCAGGCTGGGGCCTAGTACCAGGCTGCAACCCATTCAGAACAGGCCCACACAAGCAGTGGGTGAACATGAATGCGCACGCATAGCACCACTTGCACAAGTGATGACAGGCACACATGAAGCTCCATTTGTGCAAGCGGCGGGCCAGGAATGAAGTCTCACTTCATAATGTCTATGGACATTAAGAACACACACCCAAATAAATTAATAACAAGGAAAATAGAGCAGCTATCCCAGCCTTCACATAGCAGCTTGAAATTTAGCATTCTGGTCAGATGTAGGCTCTATTAGAAACACTGTGGAAAACTTTGATCAAAGAATTTCTGTGAGGTCAGTATCAATAAGGTGACCAACCATCCTCCTTTAGGGAGGACAGTCCTCCTTTTGTTCTGTCATCCCTCGAAAAGTGTCCTCCTACATGTCCTCCTTTTCGATATTTGAAGACTAATCTGCAGGGCTTTTTTTTTTCTCACAGAACACTCAGAATGGCATTCCGGCACCTTTTTTGATGGGTTTTTTTTTCAACTTTTGCATGAGCTGTGCTACTCCCCCTATTGGCTTTTGAAAGCCAATAGGAATTGCTGATGAGTGCACCAAAATACCCGGCTGGCAAACTTTTCACATGTAAGTTGTCTGCAGCAAAGGCGAATTGACAGGAACTTTGCACCCCTCCCTGCTACCAACTACACCATCTCCTAGTTAGTCCCGAAGATACCTGAGGAAACTGGAGTGGCGATGCCACAGTAACTTTCTCTTGATCTTCGGCCCTGCTAGGGCAATAATGGCTGCGGGTGCAAGAGGCAGGGGCAGCGGGGCTGCTGCGGGAGGGGGTGTGAGGGGCGGCGGTGGCCAGCTGCCCCCCATGCCGTGGGAGCTGCGGGGCCTGCTCTACACAGGGCTGTGCAGGGTGGGCGGTGGTGGTGGCGGGGCAGCTGCAAGCGGGATATGTTGATGGCGGGCTGCCCCACGGGGCCGGAGCTGGCGCAGCTGATGCTTTGGGATCCACGGGGCCCGCTCTACACGGCGGGGCAGCAGTGCTGGCAGGGCGGCTGCAGGCAGGGATGCGGCATGTAAGCATAATTACAATATAAAATGTTATTGTTACAAATGTTTTTTATTATGCATTTATCATATTATAGTGTATTCTGTATTATTGTTGCAATGAATAAAATGTTTCTTTTATTTACGATATTTTTTCTTCAATTTATTTGTGTCCTCCTTTTCATTGTAAAAAAGTTGGTCACCTTAGTATCAAGGCAGCTTTGTATGATCTTCCTTCAATGAAGAATGATGTGATTCATCTGTTGGGATGCGATGTCATAATTTACCACTAGTTTAATATAGGAACCTCCTTTGCATACCAACAACATGCATGAGGACTGAGTGAAAACTACATTTTCACAGAAATAAATTCAAGTGATATTAGAAGTCAAAATAAATATTTCTCAGAACAGGAGGAAAATTGTGGGAAGTCTAGGTTTCAATGTTGCAGCCCTATGAATGAATACTTAGAAATAAATCCCATTCAAAATAATGAAGCTTTTATTGCAGAAGGAGCAGGTAGGCATGATCTAGAATACTACACCATGAAATATTGAGGCTACTTAAGTTGTTCATGCCTAATTATTTTATGAGACTTAGCTCTTGTGATGACTGCATACTATGAAATAGATACAGTATGAGCTTTATTTTCAATTCCCTGTAAAACAAGGGAAAACCTCTTTGCATATTATAGAAAGGACATCTCGGAAGCAGATAGCTGCCCTGCATGGCCAACCACATAAATTCTGAAGTCTATTTTATGCCAGAACTCCAACTGGGACATACCAACAGCTCAAAAGACATTTTGTACCTTGCCGCTGCAAGTTGAATTGAGTCAGTGTGTGGGTTGAACTGAGTCAGATTATAAACAATACTTTTTAAAAAGCTGCTAAACCACAATGATTCTTGACAAAACACCGAGCCATTGCTCAGAGAGTGAGTGCTGCACCATGGAGAAGACTTTGGAATAAACATATGGAGTGCTGAACAGAGGGGAAATAAAAGCAGTCAAGGAAATCTAATCTATCCTATATTCTTAATTATGATTTGCATAGCCATGATTTGTTGTGATTAGAGTCCAAGTGGGAAAAATCCTTGAACTGATATGAAACCATTTTTAAAATTATTTTAAGTTTGGGGCAGATTCTTAGTAAAGGAGAACAGACCTAATATTTCTATGACAGATGAAGGATTTTCCATTTCACTGCTTCAGTGCAGGAAGTCTCTTCTTTCCTTCTGTACAGCCAAGGTGGATTTCTGACATGGAGTTAGGTTTTATGAGGTGGCCCTGCAGCACTGCTAAGTGTTTGCAAGCTGTTTCCCTTCTATTACATGAAAGTATGTTTTGTTCTTGTTTTAAAGGGAGCTGAAAAATAAAGCTTATATTACATCTGTTTCCTAGTATGCAAGTCATCGCAAGAACCTAGCCTCATAACATACTGTTATTAGAAAAGCATAACAAAAGGTAACATCAATAACTAAGCAAATCCCTGGACAACATACACAGCAATTGTAAGAAAGGTGGATCCAGTGCAAGAGAATTCAAACTATCGGTATAATTAAGCTTTTGCACAAATGCGTGGCACGTTGGTAGAATATTTAAGAACTGAAAAGTCAGCCAAATGATCTCATAGTGGGAATAATTATACTATGCAGAACAGCCACATCCCACTATGAAGCCCTTGACAAATCTCCATAGGGGAAAAATAATTTAAAAGAAAACAGCTAAATATGAAGTTAAACTGCCTCTTTTGGGGGGGCATGGATAAACAAAGTTCAGCATCATGAAGCTATGTTTTCTAGAAAGGTTGGTGGGACTTTCTCATGTGAATTCTGAGGCCTAATAGATCAAATTAGAAATTGTTCTGAATACTTATGAAAATACCTCATTTTTTTCTTTTTTTGCTAAGTTATAGTAGTCTTTCTATTCTTGTAAAAAAATACTGGATGATGATATGATACAGATTTAGAATGCTATATGCATGCCATGAAAAAAGCAGAAAAGAAGTTTGTTTTTTATCTCTCTTCCTCCTTCATAATATTACATCCCTGTAGCAATCCTGAGATATTAAATAATGGGAGATTTTGACTGAAAAAAAGAAAAAAAGAAACCCTTCCTCAATCTGAAAATTGAAATTGAAAAGATTATGGAATAAATCATCCACAGTGGTCCCAGTGGTTAGTGGCACACCGCATGCCATGCTAAAAAATCTTGGGCCACACTACTAGGATCTACAACATGGATACTACATGGATACATGATGACATCCTAGGTTCTTGGGAAGAACTTTATACGTATGAAGACCAACACCATCTAAAGAATTGGCAGTTGAGAGTTCACATTTTTTGTGCATATAATTATGAAAAATAACAATAGGTTTTTGGGAAGGACTGTATTGGTGGATAAAAATGTCAACATCAATGTAAATATCTGCCTGATTGTGCAAGCAACCATGATAATTCCAACAACAATATCTACTTATCCCAGGTACTTGGGAAGAACTTAATAGGTGAATAAAAATGGCAAATCTAATCTAAACTGTGCAACATAACATCTTTAGTGCTAGTGAGTGTGAGGTTTGCTCCCTATTTAGGTACAGTAGATTGGCCTGCCAGTCTTGGTGAAGGGGTGTGGTTTTCTCCTTGGTAGTTCTCTGTGGATAGACTAGCACCGACTAACATTGATGATGTTGGCTAGTTGGGTAATGAAATGATTAGGCAAATGACAAAGTTCAGAGAGCATCAAGGACCCCACAGTTCAACCCAGACCTACATTGACTCTGTTCTATGGGTTTCGTACATTTTTTGTGGATAACTGGAGGTTTGCTCTAGCTTTCCATTTGATTCAACAAAAAGCCCTGCTGGCTTTACCTTTCTCTTATTTTCCTCTCCTTCATTTTGCTTGCTCCTTCTTTACATTACTGTGCTGAATTTCCATCTTCACCCTTCCTTTTCCTGCCTCTTTTTATGCTTTGGAAAAAAAAAAAAACCTCCTAAATGCCCATAGATTTAGTAAGACAGAGTTCAAATACTGTTTAATGCTTTTCTGTTTTAAATGGACACGAAGGTGGCATTCAGAGGGTGATTTTTTTTCCCCCCTCAGGAGTCGGACCACAATGGGAATGGAGCCCCATTGGTATAGTATTGTAATGGGATGTGAAATGGTTCATTAGGAGCCTTGGTGACATCATCATCATTATCATTATCATTATCATCATCATCAAGTTGGAAGGGACCTTGGAAGTCATCGAGTCCAACCCCTTGCTCAGGCAGGAAACCCTACACCAGTGGTTCTCAACCTTTCTGAGGTTGAGACCCCACTTGCTACGCCCATGCGCGCCGTCCCCGACCCGGGGGCGCGCGCGTAAAAAAAATTTTAAATTTTTTTTTTAAAAAACAAAAAACAAAAAAAAACAAAATGGCGGCCGCGATGGGCGGATCTGCGCATGCGTGGATCGGCCCGTCGCACGCACCACGCATGCGCGCATCTGCCCGTCGCGGGCCGCCATTTTGTTTTTTTATTTTTTTTAAAAAAAACAAAACAAAAAAACAAAATGACGGCTGCGACGGGCGGATCTGCGCCTGCGCGGATCGGCCCGTCGCACGCGCCGCGCATGCGCGGATCTGCCCGTTGCAGTCCGCCATTTTGTTTTTATTTTATTTTATTTTTTTTAATTTTTTAAAATTTTTTTACATTTTTTTTAAAAAATTTTCCCGGCGCGACGGGCGGATCTGAGCGTGCGCGGCGCGCGCGCGCCAAAAAAAATAAAAAATTTTTTAAAAAAATAAAAAAAAATAAAAAAAAATTAAAAAATAAAAAAATAAAAAAACAAAATGGCGGCCGGCGGTGGCCGGCGACCCCCGCGAAATGGTCTCGCGACCCCAAATGGGGTCACGACCCCAAGGTTGAGAACCACTGCCCTACACCATTGTACTATGGTGTGTGGTTTTGTGAGTTACCAGTACATTTCTTAGCTATCCAGAGCCACTAGGCTCAGATGGGTCACCATATAAATTCTTTAAATGAATGGATAGATGGATGTCCAAACAAGCTTGTTAACCAAACCTTGATTTTATTTCTATTCTGTATCATACAGTTACATTTACTTAATTTTCCCAATTTGTTGGGGTTTTTTTTTTGAAATTTGTTTATGCACAATTTTTAGCTTTAATTACTATGTTTAAACTTCATTCTACTTGAAGTAGGCTACATTCAATGTTTTAAGCTGAGATATTTTTTAGCACAAATTTGTTATCTTACTTTTACGCTAAGCTGATTACCAGAGAGAGGGGAAGCCCACATTAATAGGAGAGGTAATCTGTTTTAACAGAGGGAATACCTGCTTTTGCAATCTTTAACAATAATTGAAGATTGTTTTTTTGTTTAAATCCAGAGGATTCTTCGTACCCTGGGTATTGTTAAACAAATTTGGCATTTTTCAAAATAGTAGCTGTTTGGCGTTATGACCACTAGATGTCAATGCAGCCCCGGGATTAAAAGGAACCTGGTTTATCTTCTACATACCTTGCCTTCCTAGAGAGAGATTTCTCGGTAAGACCAAAAATAACTTACTGTGAAAATCTGCTAAAAGAATTTCTCCTTATTGGGGACAGTTGATTACAGTATGCTGGTCCATCTTTCTCTTTCTACATTTTGTCATTTGAATTGCAATTGTTTTCATAACAAAGTCAAGCTTCTGATAACCATAGAATCTTCCAAGGAAGAGACCTTGGAAGTCTGCTAGCCCAACCTCCAGCCTGATGCAGGAGTACTTATTCCACTCCAGACTTAAAGCTACCAGTCACTCACCCAATCTGGTGTGGCAATTAAAGTACCAGGCTAGAAAGTGGAGACTCAGTTCTAGTTTTTGCCATAGGCACAAAAGATCATGGAATCACCATTTTCTGGTCCTTGGAAGAAGGCAATGGCAAACCACTTCCAAAATCTTGCAAAGAAAACGGTCAAGAACTTGTCCAGCTAGTTGCCAGAAGTCAACAATGACTTGAAGTCATCCCAAAACAACAACAACAAAAACCACCCACCCAGGC